>APFE030712477.1:19374-126462 GCA_000404065.3 Pinus taeda
CTTCCGGAGCCGTTTTGAGGCCCTAAACGACGTTTTTTGGGATTCCAGGGGCAACACGGGTCCATGGAACAGTGTTGCCGTTCCAACAATGATAGTGCTCGAATAGATCTTTCTAATGAGCTATTGTACGCGTCAAACGGAGATCGTATGCCAAAGTTACGACCCCGGGAAATTGATGTACCAATTTACCCAAAACGGGGCCCACAATTTGGCGTGTCATCTTCTAAGGGTCGGTTTTGGAATGTGAAGGGTTTTCCATTGTTTCTCAATAATAAATAGGCCTTCGAGCCTCATTGTAACACAAGTTCGGAACAGTTCAGAGACATGTAGCCGCACATCTCTTCTCAGAGATAAGCTACCATAGTCCTAGCTGGTTTCTTTCCAATTCTGGTTGTAAGCATATTTCGGTATTTTCTATTGATGAAATGAAGTGTTATTTCCGCTGCATCTCTTTATTTATGGTTATCGCATCTCTGTATTTATGGTTATCTCTATAATCTATTGCGTTCCTATTTAAATCCGCATCATAGACCCCTGTTCAAGCATGTCCAAAATACTTCTTTCAATTGTGTCTTTTGATCCATCTCTCTTAGAGGCCATGATACTTATACTGTTGAGAAGATGCTAAAAAAACCTTAGGTACCTAGAGACATAGAAGAAACTGATGGCGAGACAATGTTAGCTAAAAACATCAAACAACTTTGAGAAATGTTCGGGCAATAATATGGTGATTGTTGGGCAAGATTACGGAGCACTGACTCTAGGAAGTTGGGAGACTGTCAACTAGAACTGTGCATTATGGAGTCCAAGCTTCAATTGAGGCTCACTGCTAGCTAGATATGTGCAATGTATAGCCCATGGACGGAGACTCCTTACTGAAACTGCACAATGCGCAGAACAGTTAGGCCAACTTGCTCGCTGAAACTTCACATTGCACAATTCCAGTGGGCCGAATGCATAGACTACATTCTAAGAATAGTGTGGGTAGCCTCTATATAATTTCTAGAGGCAAGGGAGAGCCTTGAGTGCGTGGAATTCACAAAACTGGCTAGGAGACACAGGATCAGGTCTAACAGAGCCTGGATCCTCCAAATAATGACCCGAAAACATGAAGGAGTGAATGTGTTTGTGAAGATGGTGTATATCCGAGGGAAATAAACATGCATATGATTCAAGCAAGTGAAAAAATCAGTTAATCGACAAAACCAAGAAGCTCAAGAAGCAAGTCGTTGAAATGGTGACTATGAGTGCAGAAACAATGTTATGCATGTGACACTAAGGAAAGGCAATGAAAAACTTGAAACAACACTTGTAAAAGCTAAAACCTATGGAATCTCCAACAGTTGTTCAACCAAACCAAAGAAATAACACTCATACAAGTTGAAAACTAAACATTGACAAAAGGCATGAAAAGAAAAACTTACCCATAAAACTTGCATCAATTGTGCTGAAGGTTCCTAGATGCCTCGGAAATATCTGAGATCCAAGATTGAATGTGAAGAATGAGTTATGAGGCATTGTTTAAATAGATATGGTGAAATTAAGGTTTATGATGTGCATGCGACAAATCTAGGAAAAAGCAACACTTGGCACGGAGTTTCTAAAAATAACTTTACATGGAATTCCTGCTGCTAAAAATAGATTCCTAAAAGCTAGCGATGTTTCTTTTCTTTTTCCTTTTTTCTATTTCAGGAAACTTTGCCTGACATGCAAGGAAAGATTGTGCAATTCTGGAGGGAACCGAACAATCCTACAAGCGTAGGTGATAGACAATTAGTGAGGAAAAGATTTTGCGTTGTTTCTGGACTAAGAGGCACTTTCTGACTAGCTTTCTTTGCACAATTTTCTAGAGTAGTGATTGTTGGGTGCAAGAATTTCACTTAAGAAAACTCCACAACACTTAATTTTTAACCCGAGGGTTTTGTAAACTTAGAGACAAAGCACACACAATGCTAGAATTGGCAGGAGCTTTTCCTATTATTAATCCTACTTCTTAAATGAAATGTTGTGGAATCATAAAGAAAACAATTTTAATGGAAAAAGACACCAATGAAACTCTAGTGCAGGAATGTAAAATAATAATTTGCAATGAAATCAAGTAAAGGAATTTTCACAAAACTGGAAGAAATCTTAAATGCTGAAATGAAATATTATGTTTATCTCCAGTATAGATGGACACAAACAACCTATTCATGTACTATTATAATGTCTTTGCACTAGTGTACGTACAATACTTTTGTATAAAAGTATATTTTACACTCTTTACTGAAGACTTATGTTTTTGTGGAGATGCTCTAAGCATGAGCGCTTAGAGCACTCTATTCCTGTGACACAAGACCAGCTCTTGCACTGAGATAGAGGTTCCTTCACCAAACATTCCAATTGACTTTCGAAAGAATTAAAATATGTGTTGAAAAGAATTGCAGTTGCAAACTAAATTTTGAGATAAATTATCTATGAAACTGAAATTCCTTTAATTAACTGATCCTTGCAATGAAAGTCAACTTCATAAAGCTAAAACAATTCAAAATAATCAAAGCAGTAGTCAAAGTAATTTGCATACATTAGCTAGCTTCGACAACTTGCTCATAATTTTTTTGTTCTTTTTCTTAAGTCATAAAATATAAGTATAAAGTGTTTGTAATAACGTCCTTTCTTAATGATATAAACATCCCTAGATCCTTCAGAAGTATACTCTTAATGTTTAGAATAATTACTGGATTTAACAATACTTCTGCTTATAGGAATAACTAAAATGATAAGCAGAAATGTAACATTTGTTGTGAAGTAAATGAATAAACCGAAGTGCAGGAAACTACATGCACTGGTACATGAAGAATCTTCCTACACGACTCAAGTAAAAGGAAACAAAGGCAAGAATTACAGGAAATGAATTACAAGAATGAAATAAGCTCAATCAACTTCCAAACTATGGATCCGTTCACAGTTAACTACAAAATAAATTTAGCTCAGAACTTTTGAAATAAATATAAGAACCATTCAAACCACGTAACTACAAATAAAATTTTACATAAAACTTTTAAACAGTGAAAGCACAAGGGTAAACAAGTTGGGTTGGCTATGCCCTAGCCAACCAGTTTGTTTCCCATTTAAGAAATGAAATGAATCAACACTCAAGTATGCATAAAATGTAAGTTAGACACAACATGTAGATAACATGGTGAGTTCCTTGTATTAACATGATCAACAAATATACATCATAGCGCAAATCTAGCCCTGAGCCAAGGGCAATACAAAATTACACAATGAATGAAATTACAACTTATATTGCTCTCTTGGTTATTCCTATAGTCTACATTTTATACATCTTTCACCCTTAGCCTAATCCTTCTAATTACATTATTTCCTTATTCAAGCCTTTCGGCAAAATGGACTAACAACCAATATTAGAAAATTGTCTAATAGTTATAATAGAACGTGAACTTCGCTGGTCGTAGACCATCCTTGGCATGTATCCATGAATATACGCCACCGATATCAAACCTCAGCTAGTCCACAACTGAACTAGGAGCCATGGATCAAAACGCCCACATGGAAGGATTCAAACCGTTACAGAGATCTTGGAGCAACATCATTGGTGGTGCAGGAATATACCTCCACTGATCATGCTAACTGATAATTAACACTTAGTTATTCAATTACTTTTAGGAAATTAAACATAAGTTACAAGAGATACTAATAGGCATGAAATCTATGTAAAATAATTAATAAATAACTTAATAAATGTTAATTATGAAATACGAAGCATATGTAGGAATAGATGATTATCTTGGACTACTGCAGGAATAAGAGGGTTGAGTGGAGATAAAACAGGGGTTAAAGTTTATAGATATGGGGTAAAAATAGAAAAATTTGGGACACCAACATCCTCCAATCCCTAAGTTGTTGTGTGTCCTCACACAACATTTTACCTTCTGCAAAACATCTTCAAAAATGGGTGGCCAACTCGCAGTCCTGTACTTTAATACTTATTCCTGCTTTCATTACCTTTTTCATTTTACCTCAGGCTCTTTTAAGCTGATTAGTTACCTTCTTGAGGCGTTTGTAGCATTTGGAAGCCTGATACTTCCATACTTTTACTTGTTGTTTCTGCTTCTTGACCTCTGCAAGCAACTCTACCTCATTTTTATTTTGCAAATTTTGCTCCTTCATGACATGGTTCAGAGCCTCCAATTCATGAACTTACTACTCCAATTCTACTATTTGGTTACCTGCTCAGATCTTCAGGTGTAAATACCTTCTCTACAACAAACTCAAAATAATTCTGGTCATTGTCAAGATCAAGGTTGTCCAACGTTTGCATTATGACATCGCCGAAAGTTTCTATGCTCTAGGTTTCCTTATCACCAAGGGTTTTGGTGCCCTCTGAAACCTTCATGCAAAGGGTTTCAATACCTTGTACACTCAACTCCATAAGTTTTTTAATGCCATGTTCCTCCAATTCTTCAGGGTATTTAGTACCCTTTTCATTTAAACTAGCAGGGGTTTCAATACCCTGTTTCTCAAAACCAATAGGGACTTCAGTACCTTGTTCCTCAAGGACATTGAGGGTTTCAATGTCCTATTCATGGAAATTATTGAGGGTCTCCATGTGTAGTGCCTCATCATCCTCGTGACCCTCTGCTCAAACTTCACCCGCACGCGATGTCGTCTTCCTTTTTCTTAATTTGCAAACAAAGGTAGACAAGAATATGTCATCTTCCATGTTCTCCTCATTTACCATAGTGAGGGCTTCTGCATCTACAAGTACTAAAAGGTTATGATCTTTAGGTGAAAATTGGGGTGATTTTTCAAACACAATTAGAGAGCTTGACTAATTCATCCTTGGAGAGACAGTCTTCTTCCTCGTCGAGGTTCTGATTTTTCTTTTCATTGCCAAGGATGAAGTGTTTTCGACAAACTTATTTTATTCTTGTACCAATGTGCTCTTTCCTTTATTTTTGGCAAGGCGCGATGTCTCTGCCTTCCTTTTCTTTCTTGTACTCTTTCTAGCAGACTTCCCTGCACTCCTCGATCGAAACTCCTTTAGGAATGCCTCCCAGGTCACTCACTTTTCTTCCAACACTTTCTTGATGAGGATTGTCATAAGCCCATCATGATATAGCTTATTCATGACTTGGCTTGCGTTCCCATTTTGTAGACCCTTCGCCATTTTCTCGAGACTTCTGAATAGTTAGTAAGGGAAATTAACAAGTTTTCCCAACTCAAAGTGTAGCAATATCCGAAGGTGATACACAAACACTAATGTATAACATCCCTTGCAAGTCAAAAAATTTTGCAATATGAACAGGAGGTCTCGCCATTTCCCGATCATGGCACTCTGTAGAACTCCCTTCTTCCAATCAACCTTAGGCTTTCTGTCAACCACAAACTGATGCCATCATTTCTTCCCAAGCCACTTCTTTTTGAGCCATTGTCCCCTGTAGTTGGCAAGCATGTAGCCTGTGCAATGGAATCCTTCATGACTTTGAATTCTAATGAGTTGACCCTGACTCAGCCACCTCCAAATGTCTTTGCGAACTCTAGTACCGCAGCCAGGTCGAAACTATCGAACTTCATTAAAAATGGAAGGAACCTGGATTCTTGAAATAGTGCAAGATTGTTTTGGTATTATGTGGTCTGCTTGACCTCCTTCAAGTATGATGGCTCATTCCTTACAGGTGCCATGTTTGAATTACACTTCACAATTCTTGGTCACAACCTCAAAAGGATTTCGGTGAGTGATACCAACAATTTTTGAGAGATTTATGCTAGAGGTTCATCCATCCTCCATATTTTCAGTCCCACCCAACCAATCATGATGAAAATAGCTCCTCAGATTAGATGCAGATACATATCAGCCTACTACGGGTGATCAATAATGATTGGATGTGGGAGAGGCTTATGCGGCAATGGTGCAACTGTCATAATGATCGGGTTATGAGGTAAGATAATAATGAACAATTAATGGGAGATTGTTTCAAGGGTGGTGAATATAGGTTATCGAACAATCAATAATGTCCCACAATATATCTCATAATTTAATCAAGACATATTTCAGTACTCATTCAAAAAACTAGGTTTCAAAACCCAATACATATTGCACATTAAAAATCTTCCTAAGTCAGTAAATGATAAGACAGAGTATTAACTAAAAAATATATAATGCTATGATCTATTAGTACTCATGTGTAGGGGTAATAAAGTTCCATAAAATTCCTTAATAAGAAACTCCTGGATTGTGTGAAATTTATTTTACACTTTCTTCCATAGTTGGCCGCATTCCTACACTAGTCCTGCTTGCACTGCACCGTGCTTGCACTGATTGGTTGCACTACGTATCTTGCACCAGGGATTTTACCAAAACAAAAATTCTGATAGAATATTATTTTGTAGCTGGAATTTAAAAGAAAAAGAAATTGACTCAATATACAACAAAAGTTTTATTCACCATCCTTTGGTGTTTCATGAGCATGCCTTCTAGATTGACTGCATCAAGTTCTGCAATCAATTGATGAGGAAATAAGGAAGTGGGAAAAGAGAATTTTTCAGAACGGGGAGGAACATTACAATAGGGATTCCAAGAATAATATCACCAAGGGGGATAAACGAAACAGGATGTGGAAAATATTCAGTGGAAAAGAGAGATTTTACGAAATTGGGTAGGGTAGTTTTATTAGAAGAAAGAGGAAGGTAATTCGTTAGGGATTTTAGAAAAGAAAATAGTGGGAATTTTTGAAATGGGAAATAGAAGGAAGGCAGAGTTTTTTTTTACCTTGAAAATCTACATGCATTGTTGCCAAAAAAAGTAATTGTAGCGAGAATTAAGAATTTACTTGGATAAAAAATTTCCATGCTAGTTACCCCAAACTTGGGTAAGGGCTCTGTTTCTCAAACCTGCTTCTTTTTCGTGACAACCAACATATTTAAAAATCAAGTAACATTCCCTTTTTATTAAAATTTCGATCTTCCTGTCAGCATGCTACTTTTCAGGTTAATCCTTCTGCAATCATGTCAGTCAAATGATTTTCATAATTATAGGAAAAAAATATATTTTGTTTTGTCATTTTTTCTTTTAAGTTTTCTTTTACTATTTTTTTAATAAGGACAAGAAGGAATCAAATATTCAACAGGTTGGTGTTACCACCTACCAACTCGTTTTCAAATTTTTGTTGGACTTGCTGCATAAAATCTCCTCTAGTAAGGGGCTGAAAATATACCTTCAATCTATGCCCATTTACCAGGAACACATAATTATGTCCATCAATAGTTTTAATTTATATCGCTGCATTTTCAAACACTTCGACCACCACAGAGGGTCCCATCTAGTGCGTGTGGAATTTCCCTTTAAAATATTTGAATATAGAATCGTAAACGAGTACCCAATCACTTGGTTGGAATTGATTTTTCTAAATGGACTTGTCATGCCACTTCTTGCATTGCAGTTGAACCAAGATGTTCTGTTAAACAACATCCCATGAAAATTCAACTAACTCATTCAATTGTAGAAGACGTTGTTGTTGTGCTTCTGAGAGATCTAGCCCAAATTGGACTACAGCCTTGAAATTATTAATCTGGAATTCTATCGGCAAGAGGACTTGTTTTCCATACACCAACTCATATGGTGTGTGTCATGCAATGTTTCTCCAAGTTCTTCAGCATGCCCACAATGCTTCCAGTATTTTGTCAACCCAATCCCTTTTGCGAATATTTACCATCTTTGTGAGGATGGACTCAATCACCTTATTTGTGTACTCCACCTGACCATTTTCTTGTGGGCGATATGACGTAGATTTCCTGTTCCGTATCTTATACTGTTCCTTCACACCTTGTACTAGATTAGAAATAAACTGCGGTGCATTGTTAGAAACAATTTCTCTAGGCACACCAAATCTAGTAAATATTTTAGGAAAAAGAAAATCAACAACAACTCTTTCAGTAGAAAAATAAATAGCTTTAGCTTCTACCCATTTTGTAAGGAAATATATACAAGCCAAAATATGCTTTTTATTTAGTGATGTTGGATTTATTGGTCCTACGAAATCAATGGCCCATTTTCAAAAAGGCTCAATCATAACCTCAGGATATAAAGGCATTTCATTTGTTTGGTTAGGCTGACCAACCCGCTGACAGTTATCACACCGCTTGACATATCGTTTGTCATGCTTAAACAAGGAGGGCCAAAAATAGCCAGCTCGTAATACTTTGTATGCAGTCCACTTATCGGCGAAGTGACCCCCGCAAGGTTCATCACGGATAGATTTTAAAATATTAAACACTTATTCCTCTCTTACACATCTATGGATAATGAGATCTACTCTGGTGTAAAATATGTCTCCTTGAATCCAGGAATATGTGGCACTTTTTTGTATGATATTCCATTTTTCATGAGCGGATAAGTGTGGTGGTAATTTTCCAGTGACTAAATAGTTAGCTATGTCAAGAAACCATAGGGATTTTATTGACACAGCAAAAATATGCTCATCAGGAAAATCATCATCAACGAGAATTGTTTCACCAAGGTTGTTTAATCTTGAAAGATAATCTGCTACTACATTCGATTTTCCTGGGCTCTCAACAATGCTAATATTAAATTCATGTAACAATAGCAACCACCTAGTCACCATACCGCTAGTTAATGGTTTATTGATAAAATATCTTATTGCAGAATGGTCGGTATCTACAAAGAATTCATATCTAGTAATATAATGTCTCAATTTATTAATGGAAAAAATTACATCTAAAAAATATTTCTCAGTAACCATATAATTTAGTTTAGCAGGTGACAAGTTTTTACTAATGAACTAAATAGCATAAGATTGTTTGTCTTCTTCTTGTCCTAAAGTTGTGCTAATAGAAGTATCTGAGGCATCAGAGGAAATATGCAATGGTAGGGACCAGTTTGGTTCTCTCAAAAATGGTGCCTGGAATAGTTTTTCCTTCAATGTCTCAAAGGACTCTTTGCAAGTTGTTGACCAAGAAAACTCACTATCCTTAGCTAAAAGTCGGAAAAGTGAGGTAGCTATCCTTGAGAAATTCTTAGTGAATCTCCTATAGTAGCCTACATGTCCTAGAAAACCTCTCACTTCCCTTTGAGTTTTGGGTATAGGGAGACTCAAATAATTTCTATTTTTGTAGGGTCAACCTGGATACCTTTGTCAAAAATAAGATGGCCAAGAACCACCCCCGCCTAGCACATTAATCTAAACTTTTTGTTACTCAATGTGAGATGAGTTTCTTGGTAGCAAGGAAACACTTTTTCTAGATTCTTGAAGGCTTCCTAAAATGAATCACCAAACACAGAAAAGTCATCCAGATAGATTTCTACACACTCAAGCTCAGCAAAAGTAGCCAATACTACCATTTGAAAGGTAGCTGGGGCATTACATAGCCCAAAGGGAAGCACTCAATAAGCAAATGTACCCCATGGACATGTAAAAGTGGTTTTATCTTTATCCTTGGGTGCAATATATATCTAGTTATACCTACTAAATCCGTATAGAAACGAAAAGTTCTTCTTACCTGCAACGGTATCGAGTACTTGATCGATGAAAGGAAGGGGGAAGTAATCTTTGAGAGTCGATTTGTTCAGTTCTTTGTAGTCAATACAAATGTGCCATCTCCCATCTTTTTTCGGGACTAATACCAATGGAGAGACCCACTCGTTGTCAGAAACATGATAGATAAAATCAGCATCTATGAGTTTTTGCAATTCTTCCTTCACAACATCTCTTAGAGTTGGGTTCATTTGCCTTTGGGTTTCTTGAATAGGTTGGGCCCCATCCTAAATATAAATATGATGTGTACACGATTTAGGAGGGATGCCTTTCATATATTCATAGCCCCATGAAAAGGCATGAATATGGTTTCGCAACAAATTCACAACTTGCTCTTGCTAGGAAAGATCCATGTTTGAACTGATATGCAAGGATTTAACTTGACTAATCTCAAAAAGAGTGGTATCAAGATCAAGAGTAAATAGAGGTGTCGGTAGAGATGGTGGTGAGGGAGGTAGAGAGTCATATCTTTCCTGAAAATATAGACTAAAAATCTGACTCAATGACTCAAAATTAGGCATGGTCTCTAGATTATTCAGGAAGTCTTGAATCTCACCATCCTGCAAGAACTCAACATTATGATTTATCAAGGAAATAGGCTAAGTCTCCTCATCACTACTGTAGTCTAACCATAAATTGTCTCAGAGCTCCTGAATGGATCCAGCGGGTGGATACAAGGTGACCTTCTTCCTGAAATCTCCATGGGAAATGTACATGTCACTAAAACGACATCCGATATAAGCATTGGTCATGACAAGACATGGTCGTCCCAAGATCAAGGGATGTCCTCTCACAGGATTCTTTGGCTGAAGAACAATGAAATCTACCAGATATTCCCAAGTTTGTAGGGAAATGATCACATCATCCAACACCCCTTCTGGCTTGATTTTAAGTCTCTCTGCTAGTTCGAGCATAATGGGAGTATGAAGAATATGGATCAATCCAAATTGATCCATGGTTTGCTTGGTCATAACGTTAATGGCTATCTCCAGGTCTGTAAGTACATTGGAGATAAGGACATCACCTATCTGGAGAGAGACAACAAGGTTTCCAGGTTCGTTATATTTCTCCATGTGCATACACCCCCGTCATTAACTTTTCTACTCTACCAACAAATTGAATGGTTTGAGGTTCTAATATTCTCCTTCCTAGGTTCTTGAGATAGAGTTCCCTAATGATTTTTGTGAAGATGGGGATCTCTTTAATAGCTTGGAGCAAGCGTACCCTTATGGAAAGATTACTAAGCTGAAAATCCAAGCTAGACTCAAGAATGGGGTCTCTCTTCTCCATAACTAACCTCTCTGGATAGGGAGGTCGGTTGGAAGAAGATGAAAAGGGCTCAAAAGGTACGGGGATAGGCTGAATGGTGTCATCTTTTTCAGAATGGTCAGGTGTGTTCTTCTCTCCTTTCTCATTGATAATCACCATAGGTTGCTTTTCATTTTATGAGGTTACTATATTCCCTGATCTAAATTGGAGGTCATTGACTCCAACTGGCATAGACTGATATCTAGATGAAGAAATCAAGTTCACAAAATGGATCATTTCTACTATGTTATTGGGGTTGGGTAAAGGTTGTGCAGGAAAATAAGAAGGTCGAAACGGTGGAGGTAAAGGTAATGGTGGCATTGGATTACTCAACTAAGCTAATGATTGTTGTGGCATTAGGTAACGTGCATATGGAGGAGGGTATGACTACATAGGTGCAGGATAGGAATGATCCGAATGGTGTGAATGGTTTGGCCCTCTCCATCCTTTTTTCCAACATTAGGAGGGTTGTCCATACTGATATTGGTTCCCATGTTGCCAGTGTTGAGAGTGACTAGTGTTAGGATAGGAATATAAATGTGCATTATAAGCAAAAGAATGGTGGTGGAGGTTCAGGAGCCATACTAGTACTTACCTGAGGTTAGCTTCTTTGTGCTCCCATAGCATGCAGTTATTCGACTTCAAGTTGTCCTCCCTCAAGTACAGATTTTAGCCCAAGTATGGAGGGACATTCTTTTGTGGCATGGTTCTCTACACAAATTTCACATTTATTAGTTTCTTTAATATCGAGAGGAAATTCTCTTAAAATATTCTTTCTTGTACATTTTGGACAAAAAATAGACAATGACTCTTGTTCCTCTACAAGTTTTTGCTCAAACTTCAAAGAGTCTATTTTTTTACTAACAATATTCATTATTTAAATTTTCATATTGTCCATTTTGTTTTCTAATCCAATAATCATAGCATTAGTAGATTTAGTTTTCTTGTTTCTATTTTGAATTCCTTTACAGATCCATATTGGTTCCTTGAGAATTTCCTGCACAAGTCATAGATTTGGTCAAAATATTTTTGAGCAGTATTCCCTTGCCATAATAGATTTAAATTATTCCTAGCATCATCGGTAAGCCCACGTAAGAGCAAGCTTCTAATGGTACTTGGATCAAATTTGTGCTTCGACCTTTGAAGGATATACAAGAATCTCTCCAAGTAGTCCTCTAGAGTCTCATCATCATTTTTCACAATAGTAAATATTTCATCTTGAATATCTTTAATTTTACAATATTCTTGATATTTTGACAAGAACACTCTCTTCGTTTGCTCCCAGTAAGATATAGTGTTTACTCCTAGTCCCATGAACCAACAAAGTGTTGTGTCCTTGAGATTTGCAGGAAACAAGTTCAACTTCTAGGCATGAGATGAATAATCATAAATTCTACAGAAAATCTCAAACTCAAATAAGAAAGAGTCTGGGTCTTCATGTACCTTACCATAGAAATGAGGAAGAGCTGATGGTGAAATATTTTTTAGTTGTACTTGTGTATTAAGATCCACAATTGGGAATCCAAAAGTGAATTGTTCCTCACTTCCTTGTGCATGGTCTTCCAGATTTTCTATTACTTTTTTTCAATGCAAAATACTCTCAACATGCAGAGAAGGTGGTCTATGGGTTCTAATAGCCTCCTTCTTCTGCTTTGTGGTTTGTGTCACACCTGGACTACTGCTACCAGAGCCCAAATGTACTATTCCTGCGTGATGAGTCTAAGTTTTTTTGGACTTTATGCTTGGAAAAGAAGTCCAAATATGAGATTGGTTTCATATTTATCAGTATTTCTTTCGCCCCTAGTGGGCTTGGGACCCCTACCCCTTTTAGTCATTCATTTAAAAAAAAAGGCAAAACAAAATTCAAATAAAAGATGCAATTTCAAAAATAAATCAACACCTATAAATTCCTCCAAAAAATAGAAGCAGGTTGCAGGGAAATATAATAGTAGACTTACCCCTATTGAAAAAAAAGAAAATTCTTATCAATTCAAATTGCTTCCTCGACAACGATGCCCAAATGTTTGGTGCAGTAATTGCGCTTAAGGAAACTCCCCAACACTTAATTGTGAACCCAAGTGTTTCGTAAATTTACAGATGAAGCACAAGAAATGTGAGAAGTGGTATGAACTTTTCCTATTCTTAATCCTAATTCTTAAAGGAAACATTGCAGAATCATACAGAATACAATTTTAAAGGAAATTGACACTAAAGCAACTCTAGTGCAGGAATGCAAAATAATAATTTGCAAGGAAATCAAGTAAAGGAACTTTCACACAATCGGAAGCAATCTTAAATGCCAAAATGGAATACTATGTTTATCTCCAGTATAAATGGTTCATAGCTTGACAAGTGGGCCCTTGTAGAGATCTATTTCCTAATTGATTTTTGTTCTACATAAACAACTTGTTCTTGTACTATTGCAATCTACTTTCACTAGTGCAGGTACAGTACGTTTTTGCAAAAGTATATTTTACCTTCCTTACTGAAGATTTATGTTTTTTTGGAGGTGATCTAAGCATTAGGGCTTAGAACACTCTGTTCCTATCACAAAAGACCAGATCTTGCATCGAGACAAAGCTTCCTTCACCAGAGTTTGCAAGTTACTTTTGAAAGAATTAAAATATCCGTTGAAAATAATTGAAATTGTAAACTAAATTCTGAGATAAATTATCTATGGAAAATAAATGCTTCAATTAGCTTAACCTTGCAATGAAAGTCAACTTCATAAAGCAAAGAAAATTCGGAATAACCAAAGCAATAGTCAAATTAATTTGCTGCATCAGCTAGCATCGACAACCTACTTGTAATGTTTCTCTTCTTCTCTTAAGTCGTAAAAGCAAAGTGTAAAGTGTTTGTAATAAATTCCTTTCTTAATTCATATAAACATCCTCAGATCCTTCGGAAGTATACTCTTAATGTTAAGAATGATTACTGGATTTAACAATACTTTTGCTTGCAGGAATAACTGAAATGATAAGCAGAAATGTAACATTTTCTATGAAGTAAATGAATAAACCGGAGTGTGGGAAACTACATGCACTGGTATAGGAATAATATTCCTGCACAACACGAGTGGAAGAAAACCAAGACAAGAATTGCAGGAAAGGAATTACAAGAATGAAATATGCTCAATCAACTTCCAAACAACATATTCATTCACACTTAATTAAGAAATAAATTTAGCTAAGAACTTCTAAAATAAATATAAGAACCATTAAAACCATGCAACTACAGATAAATGTTTACACAAACCTTTTAAATGGTAAAAGCACAAGGGCAAGCAATCTGGGTTGGCTGGGCCCTAGCCAACCACCTCATTTCCCATTTAGAAAATGAAACGAATCAACAATCAAGTATGCATAAAATGTAGTTAGACATAGCGTGTAGATAACATGGTGAGTTCCTTGTATTAACTTGATCAACAAATATACAGGATGGCACAAATCCAACCCAGAGCCAAGGTCAATACAAAATTACAGAGTGAATGAAATTACAACTTAGATCATTCTCTTGGTTCTTCTTATAGTCTACATTTTATACTGTCTTTCGGGCTTAGCCTAATTCCACTAATTACAATATTTCCTTATTTAATACTTTCGGTCAAACAGACTAACAACCAATATTACAAAATTGGCTAATAGTTATAATGGAATGTGAACTTTTCTAGTCATAGACTATCCTTGGCATGTATCCCTGACTATACATTGCCGATATCCAACCTCAGTTAGTCACCACCGAACTAGGAGTCATGGATCAAAATGCCCTCATGGAAGGATTTGAACTGTTACAGAGATCTCAGAGCAACATAATTGGCAGTGCAGGAATCTGCCTGCACTGATCATGCTAACTCATAATTAACACTTATTTCTTCAATTACTTTTAGGAAATTAAACATAAGTTACAAGAGATACTAACAGGCATGAAATATATGTAAGATAATTAATAGATCACTTAATAAATCTTAATTATGAAATACAAAGCATATGTAGGAATAGATGATTATCTTAGACTAGTGCATGAATGAGAGGGTTAAGTAGAGATAAAACAAAGGTTAAAGTTTATGGAAATGGGGTAAAAATAGATCAATTTGGGACACCAATAGTGATGTTGTACTACTCTGCACATTTCCGGAGAGCAGTGCAACTCGCCAGTTCTATGCAATTTTCAGGAATAATGCAGGTGGCTTGGGCTGCTCTACGCATTTCTGAATGGTAGTGTAGTTGGGCCAGTTTCTATGGAATTATGGATGGTAGTACAACTGGCTGAAAATGAACAATTTTAGAGAGTTGTGTTGGCTGGTCTGCTCTACACAATTTCAATACAAAGGTTGTCTACGCTGTTCGGCATAAACTTATGAGTGTAAGGCAGTTGTTGGGCTGCTCTATGCATTTCTGGAGGGGAATACAAGCTACTCTTCAGATTTGCGTAGTCTTTCCCAACAACTGGTTGACCGTATGTGAACCAATGCTGGGTGTACTTATTGTTGACCGATGACACAAGTGAGTTCAACATAAGTTGTGAAACGACATAAGAACTCCAATAAACACAACTACCTAATCATTGTAGGATAACTACTATGATTTCGAGGAGGGAGGCTCCAAAATTAAGTGAATGCAAAATTTTGGAGGGTTATTGTAGCTACTACCATAGGAGTCTACTAATTCAGCTAGTAGGTAGCTCAAATTTTCATTAGGGAGATAGTGATATTATGGTGTTTCCAAGAATATTAGATCAAATAGAGATGCCAAGTTCACTTCTATGGTTTGGAAGGAGTTGTTTGAAGGCTTCAGGATAGAGATAACTTTTAGTAGAAATTATCATCCACGAACATACAGACAGACAAGAGGGTTAACAAGATTCTTGCAGATATCCTGAGGATGTATGTCATGCATCCTCAGGGGAAGTAGGAGGAGTATCTTCAACTGGTTGAGTTTACATATAATAATTGGTATCCTTGAGGATTAGTCCATTTGAGGCTCTTTATGGGCAAAATTGAAATACTCATATCAGTTGGAGTGATCTAGTCAACAGGTTCCTCATTGGACTGGACATTTTGGTTGAGATGGAAAAGGTGATGCATGCGATTAAGAGCAATTTAAGGCCAACATAGGATAGGAAAATGAGTTATATAGATCAAAAAAGATAATTCAAGTAGTTTTAGGTTATGGATAAATCATACTTGTGCATGAAGCCCAAGAAGACCTCCTTGAGGTATGTGTCATGTGCCAAGCTGACAACTCGGTATTTTGGGACTTTTGAGATCCTTGAGAGGATTGCACCAGTGGCTTACCCACTTGCACTATGAGTAATATTGAAATTCCATCATGTTTTCCATTTTTCATTGCTTAAGGGATATGTCAAATATGTTCATCATGTGATTGATTGGTATGTAATGCAAGATGAAGCAGAGGGAGAGTTCATGCTAGAGCCACAATGCATTTTACAATAGAAACAACTCATGCTCTGGAACAGAGCAATAGAGCAAGTTAAAGTGAAGCGGAAGCACTTTGTGCTAGATGAACCTACATGGGAGATGACCGATCAAATGCGAGCTTTGTGTCCTTCCTTCTTTTTCTAGTTGACTAGATGAGTTTGGTTTATGTGTTTTTGTTTATATTTATATATATATGTGTGTTTGTATTGTAAATACAACAATGGGATGTGTTATAAAGCTCCAATAAGAATTATGTTTTAAATATTGCATTACACTTTGTTATAAACCTCCAATAAGTAATATGGTGTTCATGTTTCTAGTACTTTTATACGATGTAAATGTTGCATTGAGTTGTGTTATAAATATCCATGAGAAGCATGTTTCACTAGTTATACACGAAATTGAACACAGAAGATGTTGTTCCCCCAAGGGGGAGGGGTTTAGTCTAGATGGATATTGGGATTAGTTTCCATAATTAGGAAATTAATCCTAATACCCACTATAAATATTGTAATGTGTATGGGCACATGTGAGAGAAGTGATATGATATTCATCTATGATTCCATCCAATCTAACTAAACTTCAAGGGAAATCTAAAAAAAATATTGAAATGAAAGAATAAGTGGAAAAAAGAAACAATAATGAAGATGAAGACATAATTTGGACCACATGTTAGCAACCAAAGGTGGGTTGAAATAAACACCTATTATTTCAAATCAATTTCTAAGTGACTAAATTGAAGACAAAATCCCTATTCGATAATGGATCTCAATCTACTTTAGTTTGTAAATTGCTAGTTGACGAACTTGGTATAGAAATTCATGATCTAGTGTGACCAAGTTTTCTTACATGGTTATAGTGATATGGTATTATGAGAATCACTTAGAATTTTAAAATAAAGTTCGACATTAATAGTAGCAATGATGGCAATGTAGAATGTGAATTTTCACAGTAAATGTATATGAAGTAATGTTTGGCAACCCATACATGTGGGATACTGATGTTACCTTCTGTAGGAGATAAACAAATACTTCTTCTTCAAGGTTGGTAAGGCATACTTTGTTAAAGCACATCAAGGGATACCAGGAGTAACTCCTTTGGTAACAAAAAAATTGAAAATAACTGAGAAACAAGTATCCTTTATCACTAATGGAATGGTGAATATAGAGAGGGAAATGGAAACCATGTTCTTCTATCTTCTCAATGGTGTAGTTCTTCTAGGAAAAAATCCTACAAATGGCGAGGCATAATGGACATTAAATTCACAACAAACTTTGTGATATGACTTTGGTTGTTTTACCTCTTCTTAATTTTTTAATAAGTATGTCAATATTTTTTATTTTTTTTATTTTTTTTCTTTTTTCCTTTTCTGGAAGAGTTGGAAGTAGAAATAAAGCATTGTGATGGTGAAGTTTCTAAATGTATCCCATTAAGAGAAATGAATTTTGAAGTGAATATATCAACAAGAAAAATGAAGGATAAAATACAAGCGTAGTAGAAAAAATAAGAGCACAAAAAGGAAACACTAATTTGACATGTATGGATGGAATCAAGGGACCTATCCATGATGGACCAAGTTGTCACTGGGATATCACCATCTACATTTTTGTATTGTCAGTTAGTAACAATACAAGAAATGTATGGATATGTTACCTCTTTGTAATGATCTTTTAACATTTTTAAAAACCCCATTAAATTTTCAAATCTATGTGTCAATTGTGAACTTCATCAAAGTGTAATTATATCACTTTCATTAATTTATATAAATATTTATTCATGGTGTGATTTCTATGGATGCATCGCATGCTATAGAACACAATATCATTAAATTGGTCTAAAACCCTTATTTTTTTCTATAGTAAATAAAAATTTATATTAGTATTCATCAATTCATATTTTATGTAGTCTCAAATACATAAGCTATATATATATTTTATTGTATTTCATATGGTTGAATTAATTATTTGTTGAATTCTTGGTCGGCGACATAGACATTTTCTAGGATAACCCGTGATGAAATTAGTTTCTATTCTTATAGATATTTTCTAGGATAACCCTCAATGAAATTAGTTTCTATTCTTAATTTTAATACTCACAATAAAATTTGTAGTTTTGATATAAGAAAAAAATAAATTTATTTGATTTATTTTCTCTATTACTAAATAAGGAACATCCATAGTGGGCACCTAAATAAGCGCTCATCAGGAAATTAATTGCACTACCTAATAACACATTAGATGAAGAGTTTGAGATTCAATAAGATGAATATCATATAGAATCACATGATGAAAATCCTTATAATTGAGACAAGAGGAAAGAAGAGGAAAAGAAGATAAACAAAGTTAAATAATCGATTGTTGAAGAGCTAAACAAAGAGAAATTGATATGAAAGTTATTTTATATTTCCATACATATCACGTAGATAAACAATATTCATCAAATAAAGGGCGTGCTTCTCACAAATATATTATGATTTACAATGGAATAAGGAAGGAAATAAATGCGGAGGCAAATGGAGAACTAAAATCAGTGCATGGGGATATCATAATGGCACAAAAAAGACACGGAGTACAAGGAGAAATAAGGATTAATATTGGGGAGGAAAATATAAAATATATAGTTTGAATCGAGGGGATAATGAATCTAAGTTGGCCATAAGCATGACCCATAACCAAACTTACTAGTTAATGGGTTAATGGGTAAAACGTAGCACCACTAGGTATTTAAGATGAAATCTTATAATCATAAGGGGTAATTGACATAGACAAATAGGAATAGCCATGACAGAGTATAAATACAAATCAAAGTCAATGAACTAATATTTGTTGGATTATTTTTATTGGAGCAAGCATACTTTGTGGAGCAAGTTCTTTCTTCCAGAGTAGTTGATGGCATTACACTACCTTAAATGTATGTCTACATATCCTTTGTGTTTTTTATGTTATAAATGTATTGTCTAATTTTTAAGTTTAAGTGATATATTATCTCTTATATCCACCAAGATTCACTACACCAATCTATCACAAGTTTGAGTCCCAATAAAACCGAGAATAGACTGGGGCATCCTTACTCAAAACGAAGGAACCACTAGCTACAAAACAAAGAAAGGAGCATGGAATCCATTATAACTTAACAGGGAATAGGATTAAAATCATAAACTAAATCACTTAAATTTAATATGATATAATTTAAATTATATTTCATACTCACCGTCAATGTGATTTAGAAAAAAAAATTAAAAAAACCATCAAAGTGGTTTTAAACGTATCTCGAGATTGAAATGGTTCATAAACAAATATACATCAAATATTTCAAAATCTCACAATATTGTAAAACTTGAAAACAGGAAATTTCCATACTAACCCTACGACGTCACTTTCATTGTTGTTTTCGAGGATGAAATTTGAACCCTAATTATCATTATCATTGTTTCCCACGATTGCAGCTATACTCTATTTCTCAATCTAATTCATGAGGAATTGATGATGAGGCAATGTTTCTCAAGGTATACATGTGGAATTAGGCAGAAAAAAGCTATTGCATTTTTAATGTGGTACCGAGAGAGAGGATATTAAGAAAATTTAAATATTGTTAGAAGTAATCTCAGCTATACCATTTAATGTTTATAAAAAGTACCATTTCTCGAGTATAAACAAAGATCACATTTCATATTTTTTTTTGAGGCTCAAGCAACCTGAAAGTAAATGATTTTTTATGTTTTCTTTCTCTTGGAAGATATCAATAACATGCAGTTGACAACCTTAAACCAGAACCTTGAGAATTATTAATTGGTGTTTGGAATGGTCATTTAATGTAAGGTTGTATAGAGCATTATGAATTTGCATTGTGGGTAATTAAAGTGTGAAATGTGCAATTATCTACTAAATAGTTCATCGTGTTCTCTTGTCGTCATATATAAAATGGTTAAAATCAATGTTTAAATATAAATCATGTTTTTTCTAAATCATGTCTAGAATTTTTCAATGTGGTCGTAACATAATATTTTTAGTGAGTATGAAACAGAGTCGCGACAAGAAACTGAAAATATTGATTTTAAAGTGGGTGAAAGGAGTAACAATGTCCATTTATTTTGTAAATGTGTTTGTGCTTTTGAAATTAAAAAATTAAAAATTAACACATATATTATTATTTTTCTTGTTCTGGAAATATATTTTTATTGTGGCTACACATTACTCTATTTTTGATATATTTTTATTGTCTCCATTACTTTATTTTACTTTGTTTTATCATCGTTATGTTCTTTCATGTGGTATTCGAGCAGTCAGAATGAGATTATCAAAGCATGCTTATTAAAGAACCAGTAAGCTATATTCAATATTCTAACCAATAAGGGGGAATTATATTTCATATGTGTACTTTGTTTTAGGGTTAAAATACAATTTAATAAGTATTGGATAATTTATGTAAAAGTGGCTTAAGGTATTTTTCAAAAATGGAGAATGTACAATTCTAGATAAATTTTCAACTAAACAACTTATTGCAAAAGTAAAAATGACAAGAAATGGAATGTTTCTCCTAAGGATAGTGTAAAACTCTAAGGCAAATCTTTTTCAAGTAGAACTCTGAAAGAATCCAAAAGAAGAAGGAAAATTCCAGCAGTCACAAACAACCTTTCAAGTAGAAATAAAAGATGAAAACTAGCTATTGAATTTAATATTTAGACATATTAACTTTGGAGGTATAAAATTAATAGATTGGAAATAATGGGTAAATGGTTTGCCACTTATAGAAAAACAAAAGATA
The DNA here is from genome assembly GCA_000404065.3 of Pinus taeda. Taxonomy (NCBI): domain Eukaryota; kingdom Viridiplantae; phylum Streptophyta; class Pinopsida; order Pinales; family Pinaceae; genus Pinus; species Pinus taeda. The sequence goes on from APFE030712477.1 coordinate 40,441, forward strand.
TTATATTACGGATGCGTCTTAGGAAAACAACATAATAAATCATTTCCACTAGGAATGTTAATAAGACCAAAGACACATTTAGAGATCGTGCATTCATATTTATGTGGACCAATGCATAAACACTCAATTAGTGAGAGCCATTAATTCTTCACATTCATAGATGACTACACAAGAAAACCATGGGTTTACTTTCTAATATAGGAAAATGAAGTGTTTGGGAACTTTTTTCAATTCAGGGTCTTGCTGAAAAATAATGTGGGAACTACATCAAAGCTTTGAGAACAGATAGAGGTGGTGAATACATTTAAAATAACTTCTTACATTTTTGCAGGGAGAAAGGAGCCTATAATTCACAACATATTAGACACTTCAATAAAATCGTGTCCCTGAAAGGGAAAATAGAACAATTATGGAAATAGAAAGAACTATTTTATAAGAAAAACATGCTCCAAATGATTATCACACTAAATTTATATCATGTGAAAAATATATTATAAATATATGTCCAACAAAAAGTTTAAGTAACATGATTCAGGAAGAAGCATCGAGTGGAAGAAAACATAGTGTTGCTCACATGAGAGTTTTGGATGTGCAACATATCCACATGTCTAAGATGAATTAAGCAAGAAATTAGATAGAAAGGGGGAGAAATGCATATTTTTCGGTTATAGTGATGAATCCAATGCATAGAAGCTATATAATCCAGTAACAAAAAATTTCATAATCAAGAAAGGTGTACAATTCATAGAAGAGGAAGCATGGGATGGAGTTTGGAAAAGACAATTAATGTAGTAGCATGTCTACCACTAGAAGACAAAGAGGAATTAGCAATAGTAGCTACTTCTTCAATTGTGACTCATCATACATTTATTCAAGATCAACAAAGTAGCCTTGAAGTGGCACCTTCAACAAGAAATAGGATAGTCTCACATATTCAAGCAGATACTCCTCCATGTGGACAACAAAGAACATCACTCGTAATAATTTTTTATGTAGAGACATCAAATCCACATTTTACAAGTTCAATTTAAAGTGATACATCAAATCCAACTTTGGCAAGTTTGCGAAGACAAAAAAATTAAATATTTGAAAGATATCTATGAGGAAAATCAAGGGAAAATAATCACAGGTTTGAATTCTCCTTTTGCTTTATTTTTACATGTAGATGATCCAACGAAATTTGAATATGTAATTGATGAGAAAAATGGGTAGCAATATTGGATTGAGCAATTGATGTCCTAAGGGGGAAACTCAATTGGTTAATTTGATAAATGTGTCATTCTTGAAACTCGAAAGATCGAGGTTTACATCCACCCTATTATGACTTGGGCTACGAGGAGGAGGACATATTGTAGCACCCTAGAGGTTTACTGGTAGTGACATGTCACGCGGGCTGCTAGGTTCCTCTTTATTAAAAAAAAAAGGATGCAGAATTTGATGCAATGGAAAAGAATGATACGCTGGAATTAGTGAATCTTCCACAAAAAAAAAATTAGGTCACAGGTGTAAACAAGGTCTAGAGGACCAAAGCCAATGCAAAAGGAAGGATAGAATGATATAAAGAAATGTTGGTTGTTATGGGATACAAACAATAGCCTGAATTAGATTGTGTTGAAAAAATTCCGCCATTTGGAATAATGCAAACTGTGAGGACAATTTTGGCAATAACATCCCAAGATAAATCAAAAGTATATCAAATGAATCGAAATAAGCCTTATTGAATGGAGTTTTGAAAGAGGAAGTGTATGTGGAGTAGTCACTTGTTTATGAAGTTCAAGGCCATAAAGGCAAAGTGTATGCACTAAATATAGCTCTCTATGGGTTGATGAAAGCATAATGCCCATGGTATAGTGGAATAAACTCATACTTGTTGAACAATGAATTTAGCAAAAGTGATGGTGTGCCTGCCCTCTATGTCAAAGAAAGAGATGGTAAGCTTTTAATTATGGTTTTATACGTTAATGATCTAATTTTCACATGGAGTGACTATTTTCTTATTGTTGATTTCAAAGAATTCATACAAGTGAGCTTGATAGATATGGGTTTGTTAAGGTACTTTCTAAGCATAGAAGTGAATTAAATGGAAGATGAAATTATTATTTGTCAAAAAAAAGTATTCAATAGACATTTTGAAGAGGTTCAAAATGGAAAATAGTGAGTCTTCACCAACACCAACAACTATGGGTTTGAAATTGAGTAAAGAAAAGTGTAGCAACAATTGAAATCCAACACTATAAAAAAGCACAATTGGAAGTTTGATGCATGTAATTGCCACTAGACATGATTTAATGTATGAAGTGAGTTTGGTTTCTAGATTCATGAAGACACCAAAGGAGACACATTGATTAACAACTAAAATGATTATGAGGTATGTTAATGGAATGAAGGAATATGGAATTTGATACACTACAAAAAATTAATCTAGGATGGTTGGATATACTAATAGTGATTGTGTAGAGTGTAGATGATAGAAAAAAACACATGAGGTTATGTTTTTCATTTGGGTTCAAGAGTCATTTCATGGACTTTTACGAAGAAACCACTTTTTTATCTTTCCACAATTGAAGTTGAATATGTCGCCACAAAAGGGGCAACATGTCACGCAACTTGGATGAAAAGAATTTTGAAATTTTGAAGACATGAACAAGATGAAACAACAAAAAAATATTATGATAATAATTTTACAATTACACTATCCAAATTTTTTTTACAAAATAAGTAAACACATTAACACAAGGTATCATTTCATAGATAGCATATCAATAATAGAAATTTTTCTTGGAACATTGGAAGTTTTGAAGAACAATTTGCAGATATTATCAGCGAAAGAAAAATTCATTTAATGTTAATACACGTCATTTTTGGAATACAAAGAAAAATCATGTTTCAGATTTTCCTTTTAAGCGAAATAACTTTTTGACTAGTGCTCTATTTTCCTTCTCCTACAAAATATCGTCTGTAAACTAAAGCCATAAGAAATGTTAATGCGCAATGTAAAGTTGTGCAGCCTAATACGAATTTGCATAGTGTGTGAAAACCAAAACGCTATATAAATGGTTTCTTATGAGTTTGCATTGTGTGTGAAAGTTGTACGGCCTAATATGAATTTGCATTGTGTGTGAAAAGCAAAACTCTATATTAAATAGTTTATTATGACTTTGCATTGTGTGTGAAACGCAGAACTCTATAATAAATAGTTTGTCGTGCTGTCTTGTCAAGATATATAAAAGGGTTAAAATATCTGTTTAGACATAACTTTTGTTTATTCCTGAGTGTGTCTAGAAGTTTTCACTGTGTATGTAAATCAATTTTTTTACTGTCAAGTTAAAAGTGTGTAAATCTTGATTTTAGAGTGGGTGAAAGTAGCAACAGTCTCCAATTATTTTTTAAATATATTTGTACTCTGAAATTAAAAAATTCTTTTATACTCTACATTTTCTTCCAAATATTCTATAGACGGTGTCGTCTCTCTGCAACTTTTTCATGGTTTTTAAAATCCAATTTACTAACTTATGCAAATATGGATTGCATGAATGGATATGCTCACTGGGAAAGAGTATTATCCTATGCCATTTTTCCTTGTCTATTCTACGCGTCTTCCGTGCGCTGGCAGCCCACTGCCTTGAAACCCTATGCCAGTGTGCATTCATGATAGTTCTGGTCCAATTAAGGAAACCCGAGCTTCTGTCATTGTTTTCTTCGGCTAAGGGTAACGCTAGAAGGGTGATCAAGGGACAAGACGGGAATATAGATAGAAGCACGGTCCACACAACCTTTATGAATGATTTTGAACTTCTAGGTAGCCCATTGAACCTAAGGACCAATGGCATGTATCTTCTCCCACGTTAAGAGGGAAGTGGAATGATCTATTCGTTATATAATTGGTTTCTAAGTTCATGGTTCTAACCCATGATAGAACAAGTACAATACAAAACTTTACAACTTCCTCATTATTTGAAAATTGAAAAGTGATCCCTTCAGTGCCTTAAATGCTTCATGCATCACTTTCTTTCATGTATTCGGTGGCTCCATTACCACGTATTCAAATAAAATGTGTGATTGCACACATTGAATCTGGTCACACTTTTTCCCTCCTGGTTCATTCTTTGTCGTCATCGTTAATATTTTATAAGCTCTATCCTTGTTTCATATCATTAAGAAAACTTACACATTTATTTAATAATTTGTATGTTTTAACTTCGTTATTTAACATGCAAAGAAAAGTATATGTCTATTTAATAACATTACATGTAAACAAAAGTGTGTTTATTTAACAACGCTTTTAGTTTAAACATAATTTTTTTTAATAAAATAACTTAATTATTAAAAAAAATTGAAATGATAGAAACTCCAAAATCCTTCCATTAGCTTTTAATTAAAATATATAAATTTCGAAGAAAATTGAATTATTTTAGAGATTAGTAATAAAATTGTACAACATATTTTTTTCCATTTCTTGGTACTCATTATGGGGTCTTACTCTAAGAGAATAGGAGAGACTTCTATCCATGATCAACAACAAATAACAACAATATCAAAAAACTTCAAGTGTTGTTCTAGATTAGCTGAGCTAACCTTTGGGACTAGAAATCTCATGACTCTATTGATATCATTTAAAGATTTTCAAATTATTAAAATGATAATATTATTTTGTTGAAGATAATGGAGAATCCTAGAATAGTGTGAGTTGGTTCATGAGACCTCATGATAGGAGTTAGTTTCTATTTATGAAGTTATGGTGCTAACAACCCTAAAACTATGTAAGCTATATAATGTGTGATGTACATTGAGAATGTAGAGCATTTTGCATAGCCACACTCTCTTTGTCACGCTCCCGGGCCAATGGTAGTTTTTCAACCACTCTTGGCGAGGTGCGGCACCACCAAACACTTTCTTTTCACCAATACTTGTGCTCATGGAGTATGCCTAAACACTTATTCCTACTTAGCTTGTGATTCTCAAACAAGTATTATTATTTTATCCTTTATACCAATGAACACGCATACACATTCATTATCAACAACAATTACCAACGAGAACACAATTGCACAGTATAAAGGGAGGGGCAACTCCCTGAGAAATGAGTCTATCCAAAAATATATTATACAACAATTTACAATGTACAAGTATACTTGGAGAGTCCAAGTTTCATATTTAGTCAATTTTACAATCAAGGCAAAACTCGGTTGCCTTCCTTCGTTTCACCTTCGTGCACTCTTGCATGATGGGCAGGCACTCACCCGAGCCACCAAGACACCCACACCAAGACTCAACACAGATGGGCGCTACACGTTCACCGTGCACACTCTAACCGACCACCAGGTACACCTTTCCCAACACCTTCACCCAACTCCAAGTGCGACCTCTAACCATGCAGCTAAACTAAGAATAGCGCATGAGATGTGCGCCTTCACTTCTTCTGCGCACTCCCTTCTTGTACAAAGATATGTGTTGATCGAATGATTTTAAGCATTCAACGCTCCCTTAATATATATCCATCATAAGGTGGGGTGGTGGCTTACACAGCCGACCACCCAACGTTATGTGCACACCCCTCTCCAACGCCAAATGCCCCATGAACATGTCGGCCCTCCTTCCCATCGTGGGTTGGCCTCCACGCATATCGCCCAACGCTCAAGGTGTATATAAACACCATTGCTCTCCATTATATCACATGTCTTTTGTCGCAAGTTTGTCGCATATGTGTCGCGCCTCCGTCATCTGCCCGTCGCACATCTCAACTCGTCCTACCAACTGCGTGCGCGCCCAGTTCGCCTGTCGCCCAAACGCGTCGCATGTCCGGGTAGAACATCAAGACGTTACATCCTCCTCCACCTGAAATTGTTGTCATCCTCGACAACATATCATCCTGGTAGCCATCCACCAAGATCATCACTATCCATGATGTCAAATCCTCCACATACTGCAACCAACCCTACAACATATGCAGAACTCCATCTCCACCACGTCTTACCTTGGCAACCATCCATCACCAACATAACAATACCAAGGTATACACCCCATCGGTATATCATACATCAGATATCCTCTCAATCCATGATCATCGACCACCCTGTCACAATCTCCACATGCTACTCTCCATCGTGGAAGGCTGGTCCCTCCATCTCGAGCTACATGCCCACTGCAACATCAATCTTTACACTGGATCCCCTCATGACTCGAACTAGTTGGGTAGCTAATCCAACCATACGCCCAAACCATAAGAATGCACATTCTCACATCACCATCAGTTGTTTCTCAAAACATCCGGTCACATCCTGAACTCATCAAGAATCTATCTCCATATAAGTGTAAACCATGCTCAGGTCCATGATGTAGCCCTCATCTCATCTGCAACATGTCATGATGCATGATGCCAAGCCATCCCTGCACCATCTGTCATACTTGCTCAACCTGCTTTAAGGACTCACTACCATGAGCAGCTAACAATGAGCCCCATCTTCTTGTCTATCTAAGAAGATGTGGAGGGAGTGGAGCCTGAAGGCGCACCCTCAATAATCATTTCAATCCATCTGTCAGGATCCTCGATCTCCATCCTTCGTAGATAAGTGACCTGATGCTCCTCTCAGACATTTGGCGTCACATATGACTCATCATCATCATCATCATCCTTGACCTCTCCTAGCCTTCTTGACAAATCCAAGATACTATCTGAAAGTGTCCTGATGACTAATGATTGCTCGGTAAGCGTTGTCTGAACCATGGACAACCGCTTACTCATGTCATCCATCTGCTTCTCATCCTCCATTTGTATCACTGCCAACTTATAATCAAGCCTTGTTACTCCAATGGTAGGCACACAAATGGGTACATCTTCCCTTCCATCGTAAATTTACAACTTCTTCAAATGTGGAACAATCATAGCATCAAACTGTTTCAGGAATTCCATCGCCAGTACAGCCTCATAGTCATCTATCTGCACTATAGTGAAGTCAACCTTCCTTGTCCACTCACCAAGTGTCATGTCCACCTTTTCAGCTACACTAAGAACTTCATCCGGTGGAGAATTCACTGTCTTCATTTGTGCCTTGATTGGTACAAATTTCAGCCCAATCCTTCTCGCAGTACCTTCTCCCATGAATTTTTGGGAGGCCCACTATCCACCATAGTGAGTATATCAACATATCCAACTTTCATCGGAACATATTCCAACTTATTCCTCTCAGGATCCTTCTGAGAGATCACCTTTATAGCAGTAGCAGCACCAAGTATCTACATCATCCCCACAGAAGCTCCTTCATCCTTCACATTAGATTGTGCAATCGCAGCCACTTTCGGTTTAGAAGGACAATTCTTCACTGTATTTGGTCCAACACCTATCCAACACTTCAAGACTTTGTTCGTCTTCGAACTATCATTCGATTTTGAAGCATCTTATTTCTTCTTATCTTTCGGCTTGTCGGACTTCTTCTTCCTATCATCAGAAGTCTCATCATAATGCTCCACCAACCTATCCACAGCAACAAAAGCTTCTTCAAGTTTTCTAATCCTCTGTCTCTTCACTTCATTGCGTGCCCAAGGCTTCAACCCAATAATGAAATTGAACACCTTGTTCCTCTCTTCCATGTCAAGAAGTTCTAGGACCACATTTGCAAACTCTCGTTGATATGTCTGAAGGTTCCCTGTTTGCTTTATGAATTTTATCTTCATCCTTGCTTCCCATGTTTCATCTTGAGGACTGAAATGGGACTCCAAAGCTCCTTTCATCTCATCCCACGAAGTGATGTCACTAGCATTTCCACTGGCAATCTGGTCCATCCATCTTCGCCACCACATCTTAGCATCCTTTGTCAGGAACTAAGCAAATACCTTGACCTTCGTCTCATTATCAGATAGACCCAATTGTTCCAAGTATTGCTCCATCTCCCATAGAAAGTTGCCAAGAGCCCTTGCACTCCTTGTACCATCGAAAGATTCTGGTTCCTTGACTTTCACATGAGGCACTCCTCCACCTGAGCCATGCCTCACGGCCTTCTTCAACACTGCGATCTCATTTGTGGCTTCATCAAGAGATTTATTCAAGTCCACGATCTCTCTAAGACCCTGGTCCCTTGCTTCTTCAACCTCCTTGATCCTTACTTCAAGTTGTGTACACATAAGATCAGTGTACTCGTGTTGTGTACAGAGTTCATCGAGTTATTCCTTCATCTTCGAATTGGCCTCTTGCCCCTTACCGAACAAGTCCATCTTCTTCTCCCAGGGACTCTCCATAGCCTCCATCCTCACCAACACTTTCTCCATAAGCGTTATAGTGGCATCCTGCACACCGTGACTAGACCCAGCCTGAGATTCATCCATTGCTCATAGCCTCTTCCTTCTTTCCAATCTAGTCTCGACCATACAACAACTTCACCTACAACCCAAGTCCTTGATGCAACAATTATCACGAAGTGTTTTACCACCTCTCTCCCCTGCAAGTACCTGTCACCACAGTCACTTCTTCCAAGTGTACCCACACCTGCACTTTTTCACGAGCAACCCTACTCAAACTAGCTCTAACGAAGCTCTGATACCAACTGTCACGCCCCCAGGCCAGTGGTAGTCTTTCAACCACTCTTGGTCAGGTGCGGCACCACCAAACACTTTATTTTCACCAATACCTGTGGTCATGGACTACACCTAACCACTTATTCCTACTTAGCTTGTGATTCTCAACCAATTATTATTATGTTATCCTTTATACCAATGAACACCCATACACATTCATTATCAACAACAATTATAAACGAGAACACAATTGCGCAGTATAAAGGGAGGGGAAACTCCCTGAACAATGAGTCTTCCCAACAATATATTATACAACAGTTTACAATGTACAAGTATACTTGGAGAGTCCAAGTTTCATACTTAGTCAATTTTACAATCAAGGCAAAACTCGGTTGCCTTCCTTCGTTTCACCTTCGTGCACTCTTGCACGATGGACGAGCGCTCACCCAAGCCACCAAGACACCCATGCCAAGACCCAACACAGACGGGTGCTACACGTTCATCGTGCATGCTCTAACCCACCATCGGGCACACCTTGCCCAACACCTCCACCCAACTCCAAGTGCGACCTCTAACCGTGCGGCTAAACCAAGAACAACGCATGAGATGTGCCCCTTCACTTCTTCTGAACACTAGAATCTGCGCACTCCCTTCATGTGCGAAGATGTGTGTTGATCGAATGATTCCAAGCGTTCAATGCTCCCATAATATATATCCATCGTAAGGTGGGGTGGTGGCTTACCCAGTCGACCACCCAACGTTATGTGCACACCCCTCTCCAATGAAATGCCCCATGAACATGTCGTCCCTCCTTCCCATCGCGGGTCTGCCTCCACGCATATCGCCCAATGCTCAAGGTGTATATAAACGCCATCGCTCTCCATTATATCGCATGTCTTTCATCGCAACTTCGTCGCATATGTGTCGCACCTCCGTCGTATGCCTGTCCCACATCACAACTCGTACTCCCAACCGCGCGCATGCCCAGCTCGCCCGTTGCCCAAACGCTTCACATGTCTGGGTAGAACCTCAGGATGTTATATCATCCTCCACCTGAAATTGTTGTCGTCCTCGAAAACATATCATCTTGGTAGCCATCCACCAGGATCATCACTATCCATGATGTCAACTCCTCCACATACTGCAACCAAACCTGCAACATATGTAGAACTCCATCTCCACCATGTCTCACCTTGGCAACCATCCATCACCAAGATAACCATACCAGGGTATACACCCCATCGATATATCATACATCAGATATCCTCTCAATCCATGATCATCGACCACCCTGTCACAATCTCCACATGCTTCTCTCCATCGTGGAAGGCTGGTCCCTCCATCTCAAGCTACATTCCCACTGCAACATCAATCTGTACACTGGATCCCCTCATGACTTGAACTAGTTGGGTAGCTAATCCAACCATATGCCTAAACCACAAGAATGCACATTCTCACATCACCATCTGTTGTTTCTCAAAACATTCAATCACATCTTGAACTCATCAAGAATCTATCTCCATATAAGTGTAAACCATGCTCAGGTCCATGATGTAGCCCTCATCTCATCTGCAACATGTCATGATGCATGATGCCAAGCCATCCATGCACCATCTGCCATACCTGCTCAACCTGCTTTAAGGTCTCACTGCCATGAGTAGCAAACAAAGAGCCCCATCGTCTTTTCCATCTAAGAAGATGTGGAGGGAGTAGAGCCTGAAGGCTTACCCTCACTAATCATTTCAATCCATCTGTCAGGATCCTCAATCTCCATCCTTTGTAGATAAGTGACCCAATCCTCCTCCCGAACATTCGGCCTCACATATGCCTCATCATCATCGTCATCATCCTTGACCTCTTCTAGCCTTCTTGACAAATCCAAGATACTATCTGAAAGTGTCCTGATGACTAATGACTGCTCGGTAAGCTTCGTCTCAACCATCAACAACCGCTTACTCATGTCATCCATCCGCTTCTCATCCTCCATTTGTATCACTGCCAACTTACAATCAGGCCTTGTTACTCCAATGGTAGGCACACTAATGCGTACATCTTCCCTTCTATCGTAAATGTACAGCTTCTTAAAGTGTGGAACAATCATAGCATCAAACTGTTTCATGAATTCCATCCCCAGCACAACCTCATAGTCATCTATCTGCACTATAGTGAAGTCAACCTTCCCTGTCCACTCACCAAGTGTCGTGTCCACCTTTTCAGCTACACCAAGAACTTCATCTGGGGGAGAATTCATTATCTTCATTTGTGCCTTGATTGGTACAAATTTCAGCCCAATCCTTCTCACAGTATCTTCTCCAATGAAGTTGTGAGAGGCCCCACTATCCACCATAGTGAGTATATCAGCATCTCTAACTTTCATCCGAACATACTCCAACTTATTCCTCTCAGGATCCTTCCGAGAGATCACCTCTATAGCAGCAGCAACACCAAGTATCTGTATCATCCCCACAGAAGCTACTTCATCCTTCGCATTAGATTGTGCAATCACAAACACTTTCGGTTTAGAAGGACAATTCTTCACCATATGTGGTCCAACACATATCCAACACTTCAAGACTTTGTTCGTCTTTGAACTATCATCTGATTTCGAAGCATCTTCTTTCTTCTTATCTTTCAGCTTGTCGGACTTCTTCTTCCTATCATCATAATGCTCCACCAACCTGTCCACAGCAGCAAAAGCTTCTTCAAGTGTTCTAATCCTTTGGCTCTTCACTTCATTGTGTGCCCAAGGCTTCAACCCAATAATGAAATTGAACACCTTGTCCCTCTCCGCCATGTCAGGAAGTTCTAGGACCGCACTTGCAAACTCCCGCTGATATGTCTGAAGGTTCCGTGTCTGCTTTATGAATTTTATCTTCATCCTTTCTTCCCACATTTCATCTTGAGGACTGAAATGGGCCTGCAAATCTCCTTTCATCTAATCCCACGAGGTGATGTCACTAGCACTGCCACTGGCAATCTGGTCCATCCGTCTCCGCCACCACATCTTAGCATCCTTTATCAGGAACTGAGCAGCTAACTCGGCCTTTAGCTCATCATCAGATAGACCCAACCATTCCAAGTATTGCTCCGTGTCCCATAGAAAGCTGCCAGGAGTCTTTGCACTCCTTGTACCATCGAAAGATTCTGGTTCCTTGACTTTCACATGAGGCACTCCTCCACTTGAGCCATGCCTCACGGCCTTTTTCAACACCGCGATCTCATCTCTGGCTTCATCAAGAGATTTCTTCAAGTCCACGATCTCTGTAAGACCCTCATCCCTTGTTTCTTCAACCTCCTTGATCCTTACTTCAAGTTGTGTACACATAAGATCAGTGTACTCGTGTTGTGTCTGGAGTTCATCGAGTTCTTCCTTCATCCTCGAATTGGCCTCTTGCCCCTTAGGGAACAAGTCCATCTTCTTCTCCCAGGAAGTCTCCACAACCTCCATCCTCACCAACACTTTCTCCATAAGCGTTATAGTGGCATCCTGCACACCATGACTAGACCCAGCCTGAGTATCAACCATTGCTAATAGCCTCTTCCTTCTTTACAATCTACTCTCGACCATACAACAGCTTCACCTACAACCCAAGTCCTTGATGCAACACTTATCAGGAAGTGTTTTACCAACGTCTTTCCCCTGCAAGTACCTGTCACCAAAGTCACTTCTTCCAAGTGTACCCACATCTGCACTTCGTCATGAGCGACCCTCCTCAAAGCAGCTTCAACCGATCTTTAATACCAAGTGTCACACCCCTAGGCCAGTGATAGTCGTTCAACCGCTCTTGGCGAGGTGCGGCACCACCAAACACTTTCTTTTCACCAATACTTGTACTCATGGACTATGCCTAACCACTTATTCCTACTTAGCTTGTGATTCTCAACCAAGTATTATTATGTTATCCTTTATACCAATGAACACCCATACACATTACTTATCAACAACAATTATAAATGAGAACACAATTGCACAGTATAAAGGGAGGGGCAACTCCCTGAACAATGAGTCTACCCAACAATATATTATACAATAGTTTACAATGTACAAGTATACTTGGAGAGTCCAAGTTTCATACTTAGTCAATTTTACAATGAAGGGAAAACTCGGTTGCCTTCCTTTGTTTCACCTTTGTGCACTCTTGCACGATGGGCAGGCGCTCACCCGAGCCACCAAGGACACCCACGCCAAGACTCAGCACAGATGGGCGCTACACGTTCACTGTGCACGCTCTAACCGACCACCAGACACACCTTGCCCAACACCTTCACCCAACTCCAAGTGTGACCTCTAACCGTGTGGCTAAACCAAGAACAACGCATGAGATGTGCGCCTTCACTTCTTCTGCCCACTAGAATCTGCGCACTCCCTTCTTGTGTGAAGATGTGTGTTGATCGAATGATTCCAAGCGTTCAATGCTCGCATAATATATATCTATCGTAAGGTGGGGTGGTGGCTTGCCCAGCCGACCACCCAACATTATGTGCACACCCCTCTCCAATGCCAAACGCCCCATGAACATGTCGGCCCTCCTTCCCATCGTGGGTCGGCCTCCACGCATATCGTCCAATGCTCAAGGTGTATATAAACGCCATCGCTCTCCATTATATCACATGTCTTTCGTTGCGGGTTTGTTGCATACATGTCGCGCCTCCGTCGTATGGCCGTCGCACATCACAACTCGTCCTCCCAACCGTGCGCATGCCCAGCTCGCCCATCGCCCAAACGCATCACATGTCCGGGTAGAACCTCAGGACATTACGTAGAGCTGATGAGCGGGTGTTTTATTTATCAATACAACATCTCATTTTAACATGGTATGATAGCTATAGGGTTGAGAAACATGTTTGCTGACTCGAAAGAGGCCGGCGCACCTGAGTCGATAACAACAAGTAGTTTGGTGACCAAATCACATCAAAGCGTGTATATCAATAAGAAAATCACGCAGATCTGAGTAGTAGCCTTATGTGTTTTTTCTTGGCCATAGTGGCACGAGTGTTTAGTGGAACGATACGAGTCCGCATTCGAAAATTGCGCCGACCCAAGTGAGGTGAAGAACACTGCGGTCTTTTTTTTTCTTGCTGTGTGTTTTGCTTGGCACTTATCACTTGCATTGTTGAGGAGGAATCACGTTGTGCGTGGAGATCTGTTGCTCACTGCAATGGGCTGAGAGAAATGAAACGGCAACGTGGAGGCATCCAGGGCACGAGGAGGAGGCGTTAAGGCCAGCGTGGAGACAATGTGGAAACAACGTAGCAGAAACAAAAATATGGGCCTGCGCAGTGTGGAGGAGAACAATGGATGCATGTTCTATTCTATGTGGTGGAGGTCACATGGAGAAAACAATGATTTTCCTGTCCGCTGGTCAGCATGGTCATGGAGGAGGCCACTACATCATATTTTTCATCTTTTTCTTTTGATTGATGTTTGAACGTGCAGGAGGCCAATGTTGGTGCGGCCTGGTGGGAAGGATTGCTAACATAGGCTGCGAGAGATGAAAAGGGTGTGAATTACGTGAGATCCTTGGAGACGTGCAGGAGGCCACATGAAAGTCAGAGGAACCCTGCTACTATGGTTGGCTGCGGACCTGATTGATAGTGGTATCATAAACACTATCTTTGATAAAGATCTCGGTAGATCTAACATTTTTTTCCTATCAAATTTTTTGTTTTTCGAATCGTCAAAATGAATAATCAAATAATCGAAGAATACTTCAATCAGCATAACAAACTTGATGGCTTCAATTATGCGAATTGGAAATTCAACATGCAAATTGTGCTAGAAGAGCGTAGTGCTTAGACGATTGCAAATGGGGATGAGTCGAAGCCCATAGCTGGATCATCATCGATTCGAGATTAGGAGAAGAGAGAAGGTAAAGAAAGGATACTGCGGAAGATGTGAGTAAAAGACTACATCATACCACATATCAGAGAATGTAAAATAGCAACGGAAATATGGGGAATATTGAAAGATTTGTATGGGATCAAGAATAAAAATCATCTCATGTTCCTAAAGAGAAAGATTTTATCCCTGGAGATGGAGGAAAATTAAAGAGTACCTTCTTTCATATTGACGATCAAAGATATGAAGAACAAATTGGCAGACATTGGTGATATAGTTGCAGATAAAGTTTTAGTAAAAATTACCATGAATGGTGTGAATAATGATTACAAAATGTTTATCATTGGGATAAATGTGAGAGAGAAAATCCCAAAGTTTGAAGAACAGTTAGGAATATTAATGCAAGAAGAAGAGAGAATATCGACTCTAAAGCCCCAGAGTGCTAATCTTGCGTTGATGGCAAAGAATAACTTCTTCAAAGGAAAAGGAAATTCGTAACAGCAAAACAGTGGAAACCCATAGAAAAAGAACAAATCAAACTCAAGGTATGCATCCGAATAGAAACAACTCTAAAATTAAATTTTTTTATCGCGGAAAACTTGGTCATATGGCTAAGGAGTGCATGAAGAAGAAATATCATGAACAACAGCAGAGAAAGAAAAGACATGCAGGTCATCTCGCAAATGATAATCATATGCAGAACTTCAGATTGTTCATGGCAGACTTTGATGAGACTGTTGATGCAGATATCTGGTATGTAGATTCAGGAGTATCCACACATATCACGGGAAACAGACAATAGTTCGAAGATTTTAAATAAATCAACGACGAAGCACAAATCTACCTTGGTGATGATAGAAGTCATCAGATCAAGGGGTCTGGGAAAATTTCCATCATTTTACCTAATGGTACTATAAGACATATAATGTCATGTATGTGCCCAATGTGACAAAGAATTTGATGTCTGTATCCATGATTACAGATCAAGATCTCAATTTTTTAAATCTAACTGTTATATTAAAGATTTGTTGGATGGCATGAAGACTATTTCTTCAGGAATTCGAACAAGAGGTTTGTACAAATTTGATGTGAGACTGGCACCAGTTCGAGCTTTGACAACAACAAGTTTGACTATAGAAGAGCTGTGGCATCATAGATTTGGTCATATCAACTACAATGATTTGTTGTTACTTCAAAAAAAGGAAATGGTAAGAGATCTTCCTATATTATAACAAGTGCATAATGATTGTGACCCATGTAAATTAGGAAAGATGCACAAAGAAGAATTCCCTATTCGAGTAGGAAAGAAACAGAGAGACATACTTGAATTAGTGCACAAAGATCTTTGTGGACCCATGCAAACGAAGTCATTAGGAGGTCCACTGTATTTTTTACTATTTGTTGATGACTGCACAAAGTTTTCTTGGGTATATTTTTCGAGTAAGAAAGGACACACATTTGAATACTTTAAGCAGTTCAGAAACACGATTGAAAAGCAAACACGGAAGCACATAAAAATTCTTTGCTCTGATCAAGGGGAAGAATACAGGATGGATGAACTTATCAAGTATTGTAAAAACCATGGGATATTACAGCAATTCACAGTGCCCCATACTCCTTAGCAGAATGGATTAACGGAAAGAAAGAACAAAACATTGGTGGAATGTGTTAGGAGCATGTTGAAAGGTAAGGATCTTTCGAATGGTTTTTGGGCTAAAGAATTGAATATTGCAGTTTATTTGAGAAATAGGAGTCCTACAAAGAGTCTTGAGTTGAAAACTCCTTATGAAGCATTATATGGATTTAAACCTGTAGTAAAATATTTAAGAGCGTTTAGATCTAAAACATTTGTCCACATTCGAAAGAAAGACAAAAAAAAAACTAGATTCCAAAACCCTCTAACTCTGATACCAATAAGCTCCACATACCAACACTTCATACCAATAAAACACACATACCTACACACTTCCAAAACCATTGTCATTTTACCTTAAAACACACATACCTACACACTTCCAAAACCATTGTCATTTTACCTTTAGTAACTCTTATTCTAATTGATAAAAAAGACATTAATAAAAAAGCATGCGGCACATAGATTTGCATTCCATTATTTTTTTTGGTTGTTTTTTAAATCATAAGAGATTGGTCACCATTCCATTATTTTTTCATAAATAAGCATTTTTAAATTATAAGAGATTCTTCATCATCTACACGGACATAGTAAGAGGGAGAAGTGTACCATCACTTATTTATACCACATCAACTTTTTTATATCTGGCGTTTTTATTATACTTCTTTTCATCATTAGCTTGTTTAGAAGCATGTTAATTATGTTCATCTATAAATTGATAAAAACTCAAAGTTTTTAACTGTTTAAAATATTCTCTGAATCATGATTGTGCTTGAACCAAAATCCACAAGCTTTGATCTCCATTATTATGATCTATGATATAAACATGGGAACCCTAAAATAATGTCCGACAAATATTATAAATCAATCTCACAAAACCTTAAGGATACGTGTTTAAAGCAAATATCATTAAGCTTTACTTTCTCATAGGATTTAAAACAAATTCCGCCCAAAAATATCAACCGCAGAAGATTAATTACTCAACCATCTCATCCTAGACTGCAACTTTTTATCCCTCTCAACCCAAAATCCCGTTGCTACACTAGGTGATTGTCACTGAAATGTCCCCACTAGCAGTCTCTGACAACATCATTGGCGTAGCCAAGAGTGTTGGTTTATCCCTCTCAACCCAAAATCCCGTTGCTACACTCGGTGATTGTCACTGAAATGTCCCCACTAGCGGTCTCTGACAACATCATTGGCGTAGCCAAGAATGTCGGCACCTCGTCGCCGGCCATGATCACAGCCACTTTAACATCCATTTCAACGTGATCAGAGCAGGACAAAGTTATCGCTCCGTTCTTCTCTGCATACGCTATCGATTCGCTGAAGCTGTGTGTATGGGCAACATCCGATTTCTTCCAATAGGACACAGCCAGAATGATCATAACAACCACCACTAACAGTATGATGGAAAAAACTCCACCCAACAAATATGGAACTGGCCATTTCCATAATGAGTCTACGCCATTACTTCCACTGTCGTTTCCCATGATAACAGACGAACTTTAATTGCCAAGTTAATTCCTCAATTGTTTCCAGGCATCTATCATACTTGATGAGTATTTGTCTATGTATAGGCGTACATATAGATAGAATAACAGCAAATGCTTTTCTGATAGCCCACAGGCATTTTTTATGGAGAGGATAAAGATAGGCCGAAGTATTCTGTGGGGTCTGGGGCATCTCTCTGTAACTTTTCTTTTTTTTGAAACTTAATATAATAACTAAATGCAACTGTTCATCGCATAAATGGATATGCTCGAACGTGAGAGAACATATTATTTCCCAGGCATTTTTCTCTCTCTGTTCTCCGCGTCCTTCGTACGTTTTTACCCTACTGCCTTGAAAAGCAGTGCCAGTGGGGTTAGTTATAGTTTAACTTGAATTTAGCCAGCCTGACTCTTTGTTTTGGTTTCTACAGGATTGAAATCTAAAGGACTGATCAAGATCGCACAACGCGAATCTATATGGAGCCGCGATCCTGAGAGATTGTATGAGTGATTTCGTGGTCACTTTAGAATGCTTTAATGGTCAGTTTCAGCCTCCAGACCACTCACACAAAGGCCCGCCATTGATAACTGAGGATCGACAGGTTAAATATTCGAATAAACGGCAGAGAAACTAAATTTAGTACAGAACATTATATTGTTCGCATTAATAAAACATTATACCGTTCACATCATTTAAAAATTAAAGAGCGACCCACATCGTACTTCGGAATTCCACTTGTGACCATTCAGCTTGTGACCATTCAGGCACATTTCAAGTATCTAAAATGGTTGGTTCATATTTTATCATTTCTGTTCTATACATTTGATGGCCGAATTCTTACCTAATAGAGAAAGCATTTAAATGGATGCATTCCACGGGGTTATTCATTTTATTTACTTGTATTTTTGTCTCTTGTTCATCCTTATGGATATCCTTAACATCCTTAACGCATAAAGACTGAGTCCCTTTACTCCGAATATTACTGGAGGGACGTAGCAACTAATTTAATAACTAACCAAACAAGGAAAACATGCTACACAGTGGTCGATCTCGTGGTAAAAGAAATTGCACAATAAGCTTTTCCTTGCTATGTTCAAGTCTCAACTCCTTGTTTCCATTTTGAGATTATAATGGTCAATTATTGTTAACAACTAACTCATTATATATTCGTTCTACAAAAGTTTAGCAGGAATATAGAATTCTATATGCATAATCATATACTATAATTTCGTTTTGATCAGAGAGCCTGGTGAATGAACATTTTAACTAATCATAGTTATTTTACCTCAAATATTTAGTTTTTCTTTTAGAATTTTATTATAATTATAGTCTTTTTTGTTTTGTTTATAAGAGAAATAACAAAAGTTTATATCAAAATCTGCCAACATTAATCAGGGAAAATGAGTTACAATATGTTTTTTTTCATTTGAGCCCAAAAAATAAGAAAATGATCTTTTCCCTTCATTAGACTAAGAGTATATATTAACAATTTGTTTGCACAAAAAAAATTCAAAAGCAAAAGTTAGAACCTTTTTATAAATTACTAGGTAGAAGATGCCCATCACCATCCTAGTGTCATTCTACACCAAAGTTCTTTCTTCTATGACCTTTCTTGCTTGTTGTTACCAGTTGGGAGGAACAAAGTTTTTTAGGCACATCTCAGTAGGATGGGGAAGAAGAGGACGACTTCTTCTTGGCCACCTTACTAGTTTCATCATATTTTAAAGCAGGAGAGCCATTTGGCCGAAGCTTCGCCATCTTAGAAGTTTTCCTTGGAGGGACATGATTTGGATCTTCTTCATAAATTGAATCATGAGGAGGCTACTGAACTAGATTTGGCTAATCCACTTGGACATCAAAATTCTCACCTTCTTCCTCTAAAACATTTGGGATTTCAAAGATATTTGTCAAAATGGGTTGATACTTAGATTAATCTTTCCATGTTTGTTATTGTTTACTTCCACGCTTATTATGTTTCCTTCTAATGAAAATGAATCCTTGTGTAGATTCTCCTTGGTGATTATTATGAGGAGTCTGTGGAGATATTTGAACCACTAAAGCTTTTGGACAACTTTTAATGAAGTGTTCATGTGCATGGCACATATTGCATTTAAAAGGAACTTGTTCATAATTGATATCCTTGAGATGAGACTGACCATCTAGATTTAGTTTAATAGCCTTAGATGTCTTTTGAGAAATCCATTTCAACATAGATTTAGGGACATGAATACTATTTTCCATCATCTGGATCACATGATATAAATATGCCCATTTTATCTCAAATTGCCTTAAAAATGCCTTCACCCCAATAAAGGAGAGGGATAAAACAAAATATGATTCACATGTGAGTGAATAATATTTCCATCATTGGATTAAATTTCAGAGACCATCGACTCAGAAATGAAGCTTTGGTGCCCATGAAGTAGGGACATGACTTATAGATCTAGTCTCTATCTTCCTCATTTTCAAAAATAAATGGATAATACCCGTTTCCAACAAGGAAAATGTTATGGGGTTCATGATTTGCCAAATTGTTAAAGAACCAGTTTTCAACAACATCATCATTGGCCACAAACCACTCGACATTTCTATTAACCATTTTTTATTCGAGAGCACCACAATTTTTTTTTCCTAGCAGGTAATCCCCAAAATTAACGAAGGGTTTGATTAGGCCTTCTTTACATATTTATTTGGGGCATACATTGTGCTTGAACACTGTTGACATCTAAGCATGATAACAGATGCCATGGACTGCAAGGTCACTCTTCAAAGTGCAGAGAATGTGGTGAAGTAGAGTCATGGGTCCCACACCAACACCAATTACAAACAAGGAACCAAAGCTTCAATACCTCAAAACACCTACAAGTGAGATTTTGGTGGCATAAAGGGTTTCTCTACAAATTGTAGAGAACATAATGAAACAAAGCAGAGGGGCCTCACACAAAAAAACATACTGAATAAAACTTGCAATAGCTCACTACACATGCAAAATAATGTTCGCTGACAACTAGGGACCTTGCAATGTCTCAGGTGACACACAATATTTTTTTATGATTGCTAAGGTTTTGAAAAATGCAAAGAACATATTCTCCAGCTTCTCTTTCCCAAATTTATTAATGTCATTGACACTGCAAAATATTTAAGGGTTATAATTTATCTCCAAGTTAGTTAAGCTCTTTTAAATAACTTATCTAAGATTATGTCATATGTACAAACGAAAGCTCATTTTTTCACTAGCAGGAATTTAACCTCCTTAGAGAGGATATCATCCATTTCTTAAAACAACCAAGGATAAATCTTATTAAAATAGTTAAAAACATTGATATGTATTTTTCAAAAAAGTATATATGTTTAACTTCATATATTAGTTATCTTTATAATTACTAATAACAATTTAAAACAAAAATATAATTTAGTTATTTTTTATGATTATAGTGAAAGTATTTTAATACCTATCAGATATTAACTCTTATAAATACATATAAAACATTAAATTTATATAACTGTACTGCCTCTATTAATCACTATTTAAATAAATTACAACCCATATTCATTCATTACATCACCCCTGAGTTATTTTCAATTATTACACTTAACATGGTAGCAATCACTAGTTACTATCTTATAAATATTCACAACTAATACCCTATGTGATTATCTAATAACTATTCACAACTACCATTCCAAGGTTTGGTTAGATAAATTCATAATTCATGTTATTATACTTGGGGTAGCTTTGTAAGATTTCTAGATTATTTAAATGGCATGATCGATAAAATTTCTAATATCTATTTGGGTATTTAGCCCCTTATACTCTATAACATGCAGGCCATTGTTTTTCCTTATTTCATTTTTTTCCTTGACTTCTAAGTGTATATGAATAATATCGATAGTTTCACTTCCAAAGGAAACACACTAATAAGAGATAAGGTTGCAGTGAAGATATATTAACAAGTGCTGAAGCAGCGGAAGCAGCGGTAGCCCGTGCTGGCCATGTCAAAGTTGAAACCCTGCCAGCCAACTCAAAGGAGAAATTGGGCATCACGCAAGGTGAATGTCATAAGCAATAATTTAATACACCAGACCATTGGATTTGATAAAAACACATGCAATAATTACATTAAAAAAACATGTTGTAATCAGTGCATTATTTCATACATTGAAGGCCCCAAATAGATGACTAATGGATAGAGATAGAGAGTTATAATGGAATGGAAAAAACACGTAGATTTAATATTTTCTAGATATCAACTCGTATTACATGCTTATTCCATAAAGAAACAAGGAATTACTTAGTATATAGCCACTAATATTAGATTCACGTCATGTTTATGAAACTTAAATAATTTGTGGTCTTTTACCAGCAACTTGGTTAAATTGACTTATTAGGGCATAAAGGTAAGTAGTGAAATTACCAGGATTGGTTTGCATTATTCTTACTAATCTTGAGCCTTGTACTAAGCTTGAGTGGGCTATAAAAATAGTCAAGATATTACCAAATCATACCAAACCTAACTAATATAGTTAGTAATGAAGAATAAAAAGATAAAAATATGAACATGTTACAGTTAATAAAAAAAACATGTTAGAGTGATAGTTATTTTTCCAGCTGGGGAGAAAAATATATATTCTTCTAATTTTAAATTTTGAATAGAATGTATATTTTTTAATTTTTTTTTAATATTAAATTTAAAAAATTAGATGATCTCTCATCAAAACATTTTATAAGTAATGTGTCTAAATTAAAAAAAAAAAAAGAGCAACGTAGAGTAATTTGGGTAAATTTAGAAATTCGAGCTACTGTAAATTTAAATCCGGAATAAGTCAAAGACAATGAAAACATGACTATGATGTAATGAAAATTAAATGGTCTCGAGTGGGAGGTTTTTGGCAATCTTTTGATTTGTTAGATTTAAATGAGAAACTAACTAGTTCAAGGCTTTCGGCTAAAAGAAATAAGAGCGGAATAGCAGTATGAGGATTAAAAGATTTTTTTGGTACTCTATAATGGAAATGGGGATTTTAGTTTTGTTCCACTAATTCGGTTCAACGGTCTCTGTTAAAGGAAAATCCAACAAGCATATATTCATTTGTTTGTGCTAAAGAACAAGCTTAAACGAAATAGGTAGGGTGAACCGAACGAAATTATTTCCTATTGCGAAGCTCAATTTTTGAAAGAATGAAATCAAGATCAATAGGAATCTGTCAAGTGGGAAAACCATAGCAACTGATGGCTATCTAAATGGAAGGTACGCTCAGAAAATTGCTTAGAAAAGGCAGGTGGATCAACCGTTACATATGGATCTACTACTGAAGCTACAATAAGCATCGTTGCTTCTGTTGAATCTATTTTTACTAGAGGAGGATGAAAAGCCAAGGACGCTTGGGGCTGACAATGTGATGGCTTGGGTACAGGCGATATGGATAACCTCTCAAATCTAGCAGTGATTTCCTCAATATTAGCTCCGATTTCTCCCGCGTATCAGTCATTAAACTGACAGCTTCATGGATTTCCTCCGATCGCCACAACCCTTGCAATTTGACAAATAGGGCTCTGCTCCTATCGGAGCTGTAATTCTAAAAGAATTACCCAAAACACTATCAACAGGCTTTTAGTGAGGAATTTATACAATATACTATCGACAGGTTTAATGCCCTTCCTCCTTCCTTTTTCCCGATGTGATAATCGGCAATCGCTATCAGCGATTTCTAAAGCACCAACACTTGGTTCTTCCCGCCTCCAGGTTTGCGATGCGATCACTCTCATGGACCTCATGCCTGTTTATGCTCTCTTTTATAACGTTTTGGTTCTGGAATGTCAGAGTTTCACACTTCGGCAGTTCCAAAGGCTCTCTAATCCACTTGCATTTCTCCGATGCGATATTGGTCCGGACCCGATACGGGCATGAACCAATCTAATAAGGTTTCGCGTCCAGGACAATGTTCCACTTAAAGAAATATCATGAGTCCTCTGTGTAAACAAAGTTGTCCACAAAACTTTGTAAAATAACTTAGGAAACCTGCATGCACCGAAATGAAAAAAAATGATCCTAAAGGCTTCAATCAAGCATCATGCTAGAAAATAAGGTGAATTCATCAATTTTCAACTCCTAGTAAAACAAGTTAGCCAATGCATGCACACAAATTTTCAATTAGCAGAAGGCCATTAATTCAGATAAATAGAGAGAAAAGATTTCAAGGAATAGTGCTTCCGCCCCCCCCCCCCCCTCGTGAGAGTCCCGTTGTCTCTTATTTATAAATACTTGATAAACCCTTCTCGGCCTTATCCTTTACAAAAGCACGCTTTACATAGAATGATTTAAAGCGTAAAGCTTTATTATAACTCATCCATCCGTAATATAATTAGCATGTTTTATTCTAAATTCTATCCTATCTTGAACTATAAACATGGAAATTGCTAGCTAAAGGATCCCACTCCCTTGCCTGTAGATTATTTTTGGATTTTTGGAATTTATGTTTGAAGACTTTTTCCCTATAACTCACATGCTCCCGCATCAGACTCCTGAGAACAAAATTCTACATGGGATCCTGTCCATGAGTTCATCTACAGAACTACCCAGTTTTTGTAGGATGTCTTATGTAACCCAAGTAGCATCAACGGTCGGCTATCCCTTCCATTTTACCAAATACTAGAAGTACTCTCGTCCCTTTGTCCTCTTAAACACCTTCTTGTCTAGAATTATTTCTGGCTACAAATTCTTTGCCGTGGGTAATTGTTTTACCCAATCAACCTCTTAGTTCTCTTGATCTTGTGTTGTATCATCTGCAGTTTCACTCTCATACTTGTATAAGTATGAAACATTAAAAATTGGTGATATTCTAACATTAGGGGTAACTCAATCTAATAAGCATTTGTAGAGAATTTCCTCAATACTTTGCATGGTCCAATTTTCTTGAATTTCAATTTATTATACTCCCTCTTTGGAAATATCTCCTTTCAGAGATGCGCTAAAACCAAATCCCCAACTTCAAATTTCACCTCTCTTCTTCTCATGTTTGCTTTGGTTTTGTACTTGATGTTGCTATCATGCAGCTATTTCTTCACTTGTTCATGTGTTGCCTGCATTTCTAAAGCAAAGTCTTCACCCTCTGCACTTCTCATTTCTTCTTTTCCAAAATTTCTTAATTCAAATACATCTCTTGGATGCATTCCATAAACAATATGGAATGGACTCTGTCCTGTGCTCCTATTCGGTGAGTCATTATATGCATACTCAACTTGTGCTAATACTTGATCCCATTGCTTTGGATGTTCTGCAGTAAGGCTCCTCAAAAAATTGCCTTAACTCCTGTTCACAACTTTAGTCTGTCCATCAGTTTGTGGATGATAGGTAGAACTGAAACTTAATTTAGTTCCCAACTTCTTCCATTGTGTCTTTTAGAAATTTCCAACAAATTTGGAATCTCTATCTGAGACAATACTTTTGGGAAACCCATGCATTATTACAATCTCCTTAAAAAACAAATTAGTAATGTGAGAAGCATCACTAGTTTTATAACATGGAATAAAGTGTGCCATTTTTGAAAATATGTCCACTACAACAAAGACTGAATCATTACCTCTTTGAGTCTTTGGTAACCCCAACAAAAAATCCATACTTATCATATCCAAAGGTTTATCTGGAATTGGTAATGGGATATACAAACCTGTGTTTTGTCTCCTTCCCTTTACATATTGGCACACTTTGCAAGTTCTCACATACTTCTCCACTTCAGATTTCATTTTCGGCCAGAAATAAAATCTGTTTAGCTCTTCAAAAGTCTTCTTTACACCAAAATTTCCTACAAGTCCTCCACTATGTTTCTCTTTGACTAAATTCTCTCATTGAAAAATTTGGTATGCACAGCTGATTTTTCTTAAATAACAGTCCATCTTGTAGGAAGTAATCCAACCATTTGCTCCTATCCACCAAAACAGGATTTTTACAAGCCTCAAATGCCTCTTTAAAATCTGAATCGATCTCATCTAATTCCTTAAGAAAATCGAAACCCAACACTTGGATTTGACTCTCTTGAAGCAATACATTTCTCTTACTTAAGGCATCTGCAACTTTGTTTGACTGCCCAGTTATATGCTTCAACACAAAATGGAAACCTTGAAGATATTCTACCCATTTAGCATGCTTTTGGCTGAGCTTTGGCTGCTGCATTATAAACTGTAATGCATGGTTATCTGAATAAAGAATAAATTCTTTTGACATTAAATAATGCCTCCATTTCTTTAATAACTGCACAACTGCGTAGAACTCCTTATCGGAAGAAGAATACATATTTTTTTAATCATTTAGCTTTTCACTAAAATAAGCTATTGGTCTATCTTCTTGGCTTAAAACTCCTCCAATTGCTTCTCCACTGGCATCACACTTTACTTGAAAAGGTTTGTTAAAATCAGGCAGAACCAAAATAGGCTTTTCAATGATTTTCTTTTTTAACAGCTGAAATTTTTTCTCTACTTCAGCAGTCCATTTAAATGGTTGTTTGTCCTTCTTTATGGTCTCAATAATAGGTGCATTAATCTTACTAAAATTCTTAATGAATTTCCTATAAAAACTAGCAAGACCATGAAAACTCCTTACCTCAAAAACACTCTTGGGTGAAGGCCACACCATAATTTCCTTGATCTTCTCGGGATCCATCTTCAGCCCTGCAGCAAAAATAACAAATCCCAAGTATACTAACTCTTCTTTCATGAATGAACACTTCTTCAGATTTAGCAATAATTTTTCTTGTTGCAACCTTTGTAAGACATAATTTAAATGCCCCATGTGTTCCTCCTTAGACCTACTATAGACTAATATATCGTCGAGATATACTATTGCAAACATACCAATGAACTCTTTAAGAACTTCATTCATGAGTCTCTTGAATGTGCTTGGTGCATTTGAGAACCCAAAAGGCATTACTCTCCACCCATACAGTCCCTCATTGGTCTTAAAAGCAGTTTTCCATTCATCCCCTTCTCTTATCCTTATTTGATGATACCCACTTTTAAGATCTAGTTTTGAAAAATATTTTGCTCCACTCAAGCAATCCATTAAATCTTCAATTCTAAGTAAGAGAAATCTATACCTAATTGTGATTTTATTGATGGCTCTTGAATCTGTACACATTATCTAGCCTCCATCTTTCTCTGCGCTCAACATTGTTGGTATTGCGCAAGGGCTCACGCTTTCTGTTATTAGCCCCTTGTCAAGAAATTCTTGTACCTGCTTTCTAACTTCTTCATTTTCTGTAGGAGTCATTCTGTAAGCTGCTTTGCTAGGCAGACTTTCTCCAGGAATCAAATCTATATGATGACTTATTCTCCTAATGGATGGTAATTCATTAGGCAAATCATCAACAATAATATCACAATATTTCTCTAACATTTCTTGAATTTCAATAGGTAAATCAGAAACTTTAGTAGAGGTCATTATTACCTTGGGCTTGCAAACTACAGAAAAATTTACCTCATTTTCTTCA
This sequence comes from Pinus taeda, assembly GCA_000404065.3. NCBI lineage: Eukaryota > Viridiplantae > Streptophyta > Pinopsida > Pinales > Pinaceae > Pinus > Pinus taeda. The sequence continues at coordinate 67,398 of APFE030712477.1, forward strand.
ATCTGCTTCAAGTATTCCTTTCTTCCAAGTAACAGAGTTTTTGGATCAGTCTTCTGTCTTGGTGTCTCTTCTTCTTGCAGAGGCAGCAACGTATGATTGACACCATCCTTTCCAAACTTGTAGGTGTTTCTTTTCCCATCATGCATGGCTCCTCTATCATATTGCCAAGGTCTTCCAAGCAATATGTGATACACATCCATGGTCATCACATCACAAACAATTTTATCTTTATACTTGCCACCTAAAATTCCACTTCACATTGTTCATTTACTAATAGTTGGTGTCCCTTTTGTAACCATGACGCCTTGTAAGGTGTTGGATGTTCCATTGTCTTCAACTTCAATTTCTCCACTACTTTGGTAGATAACAAATTGTCAGTGCTACCATTATCAATGATCATCTGGCAACATTTCCCTTGAACTTTACACACTGTCATGAATAAATTCTTCCTTTGTGATGGTTCAGCCAACTCCTTTGCTCGCTTAAGTAGAACTTTATTAACTACCAAAGATTCTCCTCTTTCTCGTATATTTTCTTCTTCTGCTACTACTGCCACTGGTGCTTCTCCCTCAACTGGAGCAACAATTGCATTCCTCTGATTTGTTTCTACATTCTCTAGGCACTCAAAAGCTCTGTGCCCCAACTTGTTACATCTGTAACATCTAATTTCTATGCCCCTTCCTCTGCCACCTCTTCCTCTAGAAAACCTCCCTCTGCCTCTTGCGTCACCTCCTGTGGGTGCATGCTGGGTTGAGTTGCTGCTAGCTTCATCTTTAGGTGTTGTAGATCTTACTCTACCAACTTGACCTTCCCTTCCTCAGAAGGTACCTCTCCCTCTCGCAGACTACTTCCTCATGAGTTTTTCTTTAGCTTTCAGTGCTACCTGATAAGTTTCCTCTATCGTTTTAGGATATAGTAGAATTATCTCATCTTGAATGCCCATCCTGAGGCTGTTCATACATCTAGCCACCTTCTCATCTATATCTTGGGCTTCTCCAGCTCTGATGCTTACTTTATAGAACTCCTCTGTGTACTCTTTTACTGTCAAAGATCTATGACTAAGATTTTGCATTTGTCTAAACAAAGTTTGTTGATAATTACTTGGCAAAAAATTACCTCGTAGCTTTGCTACCATCCTACTCCAATTCTTGATTGGTTGCTTACCAAGTCTTTTCTTTTTTTCCTGCACACCATCCCACCAAATCGTTGCATGGCCTTTTAACTTGGTGACAACAAACTTCACTTTCTTCTCATCTTTTGTTTCTTCATAATCAAAGAATTTCTCCATGCCATTAATCCATTCTATCAATTCTTCTAGATTCCGTCCTCCTTGGTATACTGATATCTCCGTCTTTGGCTTGGCTGAGGATCTCAACGCTGACTGAAAGAACCTCATCTTAGGAGTAATTTCTAAACCTTCCTCCACTGTAGCTTCAATATTAGGTTCACTAACATCTCCATCATCTATGTTTCTATTTGAATTTAATGCATCGAATCTAGCTTACATCTATTACACAGCTTCCATTACTTCAGCATTTGCAACAGGTCGTCCTCTTCCACTATGTCCTTATCCTCTTCCAAATCTAAAAGCCATAGTAACTTCCCTTTTCCTGCTTCTAAGATTCAATCCAATGTCAGTTGGCTGCTCTGATACCACTAATGATGGCTTGGGTGCAGGCGATATGGATAACCTCTCAAATCTTGCAGCGATTTCCTCAATATCAGCCCCAATTTCTCCCTTTTCTTCAGTTGGCATATCAGTCATTAAACTGACAGATTCATGGATTTCCTATGATCGCCACAACCCTTGCAATTTGACGAACAGGGCTCTGCTCCTATCGAAGCTATAATTCGAAAAGAATTACCCAAAACACTATCAGTGGGATTTTAGTGAGCAATTTATACAACATACTATCGACACGTTTAATTCCCTTCCTCCTTCCTCTTTTCCAATGCGATAATCGGAAATCACTATCGGTGATTTCTAAAGCATCAATACTTGGTTCTTCCTGCCTCCAGGTTTGTGATGCAATTGCTCTCGTGGACCCGACGCCTCTTTATGCTCTTCTTTATAATGTTTCGGTTCCAGAATGTCGGAGTTTCACACTTCGACTGTTCCAAGGGCTCTCTACTCCACTTGCATTTCTCCGATGCGATATTGCTTCGGACCTAATATGGGCATGAACTAATCTAATAAGGTTTCATGCCTGGGACAATGTTCCACTTAAAGAAATATCATGAGTCCTCTGTGTAAACAAAGTTGTCCACAAAACTTTGTAAAATAACTTAGGAAGCCTGCATATGCCGAAATGAAAAAAAGATGATCCTAAAGGCTTCAATCAAGCATCATGATGGAAAATAAGGCGAATTCATCAATTTTCAACTCCTAGTAAAACAAGTTAGCCAATACGTGCACACAAATTTTCAATTAGCATAAAACCATTAATTCAGATAAATAGAGAGAAAAGGTTTCAAGGAATAATGCTTCCAGCCCCCCCTCGTGAGAGTCCCGTTGTCTCTTATTTATAAATACTTGATAAAGCCTTCTCAGCCTTATCCTTTACAAAAGCATGCTTTACATAGAATGATTTAAAGCATAAAGCTTTATTATAGCTTATCCATCCGTAATATAATTCGCATGTTTTATTCTCAATTCTATCCTATCTTGAACTAAAAACATGGAAATTGCTGGCTAAAGGACCCCACTCCCTTGCCTGTAGATTTTTTTTGGATTTTTGGAATATGTTTGAATACTTTTTCCCTCTAAGTCACAAGCTCCTGCATCAGAATGAAATTCCTAAAAATATTTAGAGAGATTGCAGGAACCAACATGCCGGAGTTGACATTTGGTTTGGGTATAGTTTTTCAAATTTAGATAATGGTTTGAATTTAAATTAAATAATATGAAAATAACATTACATAAACATGTGGCATCAATCAACTTCAAACATGTGTATAAGACAACATAGCTATGGTAAATCAAAGAAATGAAAAAATAGACAAATGGAATCCCCAATAACAAAAATGTGCTGGGTAAGCAAGCCCAGGGCTTACATGAAGCCCACACACCCCTTTTACAAAAGTGTTTTTGTAGTAGAATTAGTGCCTCTATAGTTTCTTTTGCAGCATAATTAACCAAAAAAGGTTTTTGAGCAATGTCATTAGCTTCATATGGAACTACAACAACTCTGATTTTTTCGTGCCATACCCTTTCTTTTCTAGGGAGTTTACATATCCTTGTACCTAGCCTCTAGCCTCTGAGATGGTCACCAATCTACTTTGAGGCAGATAAAATAGATGCGATAATAGAGCTAGAACCAACTATAATAGGAGCAACAGATCGAGTTACAAAAATTTAGTTAAGACTAAAAATTTGGTTAAGACTTAGTAGCCCGTAAACCAGACCTAGACATTAATAGATTAGAAGTAACCTCTTTCCCAAAAGTTAGCTGAAATATTGTGTGACGGTGTGGCTAGCACAAAAAGAAACAGCATGGAGATGCACTGACTCTCATGCCCCGAAAGGCTAGATTAAGTTGTTTCACCTCACTAGAGTGGTATCCACATTTCATTACTCAATGGTAAAGGAGACGAGACTCCTAGTTTGGTGGCTGAGGCATGGCTTTTTCCATTTAAGATGGAGGGGCCATTGTAGATGTGGATCGAAGAAAGTAATAACTTAAAGTTGATTATGTTGGTAAGTCTCTAAACAATGAGACTTTTTTGACAATTCAGATAACATTTATGGTCTCTCCACCAAATGTAAGAAAAAAAAAACTTGAGAACTTGAGGGACAAAATGCACAGAGATATTCAATCTCACAGAAAAATTCTGAAATTTACGTTCAGAAATTTACAAAGAAAATGTATAAGTAGTATTGAGAAAATGTATAATTGGTATTGAATAATAAAGAACGATCTTACCAATCAATTTTTTTTCCCTCTTTTATGAAATCGGATGCAGTTAAAAGAATTGGAATTTGTCTATGAGCTAAACTTTTGTGGCAATTTTTCTGTGAAAATTCTTAAAAAGTACATATTTTCATGGTTAGTCAGGATTTTTTTGTTTTCCATTAACACAATCCTATGAAATTGGAGCCCCAGAGTGTTTCCAGGGAAACTAGTGTCTTGTCACCGTGGGTTGATCTTATGGCCAAACATGCCAGCCAGTCACAAATTTCCTACTCTGATGACTTTTTTGAGTGGTTCAACTGCCAGGAGATGGTATTTGCGGAGTATCCATACGTTGGGATGGAATTCTAAGGCGACCTGGATTTTGGCATTACCAGTTAGCAAGCAGTGGAGTGCTATAGGTAAAATGATTCAACGATATCTTTGTCTTTCAGTTTTATAATGTTTTTTTTGTTTCTGATGTTACCAAGACTAATCAAACTTATGTGTGTGCAGATATTGGACTAGTGTGACTAGTGGCACACCCATGGACTATAGATGACGCTCCAGCAGGAGAGGTTGTAGGAAGGGTTGTCCCTCGGGATCTAGACATATCAGAGACCCTAGCTGTGTAACCGGATCAGGTCAAGGGCCTCACGTTTAGCATTCAGGATGTCAGGACCAATTTGTTACCTTTGAGGTTATAGCGCCATACTACTGGCGTACCAAGTCGTTGGACTAGGCTCCTGTACATGATAGTGTAGGCGGTGACATGTTATCGCCAGCATCACTACACTAGGTTTTTTTTCTACAGTCATTTTGAGTTTCTTGGTCAGATGACCGATTTTGTCTTGGACACAAAAATTTTTGTAAAAACTATAAACAACTATCTACTTTTGATTTTTGCAGTTTTATTTTTCCTAAGTGACGAAATCCTGATGCAAATGTTGATGTGAAATGCTTTCCTTACAAATACTACAAATGTCTATTTAACACATAGTTTGCCAATGAATCAGTTAATGTGTTTAGGTTTTTGAAATGTGTTGATATTGAATGGAATCAAAATGTCTTTCCAAAATCATGACTCTTAGGAACATGTGATAAATCGTTGGGTTCTAAACAGGATAAATGCTAGTAAGCTGTAGAATGATGATTTGTGAATCTAGCCTGACAACGTGTCGGCATACACCATGTGAAATGGCATCAAAGAGAATTTTAATCAACGCGTTATACTCAACGATGTTTTTCTTTGATCGACCAATACATATCCCCATGAAACTCACTAACTCACCACTTGGAGCGAAAATGGCCCAGGGTACAGAAGATAGGTTTTGCGTACTTCGACTAGCTCCATCAACATACGCAACAAATGGTTCCAAAAAGTCTGACATCTGCAACAAATGTGAAGTGGATTACCTAACCAAAATTACAACTTTAAAAGAAAACACACTTAAAAAAATGCAATAAAAGCATTTATACAATGAGTTTACTACACTTAATCAAGCGTAGTAACGTTTAAGATACAACCCATTTTGGGGTTGCGACAATGGAATCCCATCATAATCGACCAGCTCATAGGCTCCTTTTTTCAATACTCGTTTAAAAATGTAGGGGCCCATCCATAATGGTTCGAATTCACCTTCTCCTAATTTTTCAAAGTATTGATCGTAAAGCAAGACCAGGTCACCTTCTAAGAAGTCACGAGGCTTGACATTTTTGTCATATTGCACCTTGACTCCTTTCTTATGTGCTTAGTTAGCCAACATGGCATCACAATGGATTTCATCCAGATGGATTAGTTCCCAGAAACGAGCCTCTTCTTCAGGTGTTTCAGGAGCCAGATCAATTGCAAGCTTGAGGGATGAGATTTCACACTAAATTGGTAAGACTGCTTCTAGACGATACACCAACTAAAAGGGCATAAATCTAGTCATGTTTCTCACCAAAGTCCTATATGTCCACAAAGCTAGGTATAATATTAAATTCCAATTCCATTTATGGACTCCAATCATTCTCTGCAGCATGCGCTTAAGGACTTTGTTGATTGCCTCAACTTGTTTGTTAGCCTACAGATAATATGGAGTAGAACTATCATGGGACAATCCTAATTTGGCAGTTAATTCGATCATCATGTGATTGTGAAAATGCGACCCATGATCTATGACTATAGCCTGTGGTACACCAAATCTAGAAACTACATGATTGAAAAAGAAAAGAGCAGTCGTTTCGTCATTGTTGTTTAATGTAGGCATCGCCTTGGCCCATTTTGTAAAATAGTCAACAACGACTATAATATACCCATACCCCTTGACTGAGGTGGGATTACATGTCATGAAATCAATGCCCCATTTAGAAAATGGCCCAACAACAACTACTAGATGTAGTGGTGTAGGCAGTAATCTGGTTTTGCTATCAAAAATCTGACAAGCATGGCAACCTTTGACTGCAATTATGCAATCTTTGAATATGGTGGGCCAGAAGTAACCAGCTCGTAAAATCTTTTGTGTAGTAGCGTAACCAGATAGATGCCCCCCACAAGCACCTAAATGACAATCATTCAAAACCTTTTTGGTCTCCTCATGCGTGAGGCACCTTCGTAGAACCATATCGACACCATGATCGTAAAGTGTATCACCAACGATCAAATAGTCTTTGGCTTGGTATCGAGTATGCCACTATTTTTATAACATGGAATAAAGTGTGCCATTTTTGAAAATATGTCCACTACAACAAAGATTGAATCATTACCTCTTTGAGTCTTTGGTAAGCCCAACACAAAATCCATACTTACCATATCCAATGGCCTATCTGGAATTGGTAATGGGATATACAAACTTGTCTTTTGTCTCCTTCCCTTTGCATACTGGAAAACTTTGCAAGTTCTCACATGCTTCTCCACTTCAGATTTCATTTTCAACCAGAAATAAAATCTGTTTAGCTGTTCAAAAGTCTTCTTTACACCAAAATGTCCTACAAGTCCTCCACTATGTTTCTCTTTGATTAAATTCTCTCTCATTGAACAGTTTGGTATGCACAACTGATTTTTCTTAAATAACAGTCCATCTTGTAGGAAGTAATCCAACCATTTGCTCCTATCCACCAAAACAAGATTTTTACAAGCCTCAAATGCCTCTTTAAAATCTGAATCAGTCTCATCTAATTCCTTAAGAAAATCGAAACCCAAAAAATGGATTTGACTCTCTTGAAGCAATACATTTCTCCTACTTAAGGCATCTGCAACTTTGTTTGACTGCCCAGTTATATGCTTCAACACAAAATGGAAACCTTGAAGATATTCTACCCATTTAGCATGTTTCTGGCTGAGCTTTGGTAGCTGCATTATAAACTGTAATGCATGGTTATCTGAATAAAGAATAAATCCTTTTGACATTAAATAATGCCTCCATTTCTTTAATAACTGCACAACTGCGTAGAACTCCTTATCATAACAAGAATACATATTTTTTTTAATCATTTAGATTTTCACTAAAATAAGCTATTGGTCTATTTTCTTGGCTTAAAACTCCTCAAATTGCTTCTCCACTGGCATCACACTTTACTTGAAAAGGTTTGTTAAAATCAGGCAGAACCAAAATAGGCTTTTCAATGATTTTCTTTTTTAACAGCTGAAAATTTTTCTCTACTTCAGCAGTCCATTTAAATGGTTGTTTGTCCTTCTTTATGGTCTCAATAATAGGTGCATTAATTTGACTAAAATTCTTAATGAATTTCCTATAAAAACTAGCAAGACCATGAAAACTCCTTACCTCAAAAACACTCTTGGGTGAAGGCCACTCCATAATTTCCTTGATATTCTCTGGATCCATCTTCATCCCTTCTCAGAAATAACAAATCCCAAGTATACTAACTCTTCTTTCATGAATGAACACTTCTTGAGAGTCAGCAATAATTTTTCTTGTTGCAACCTTTGTAAGACATAATTTAAATGCCTCACGTGATCCTCCTTAGACCTACTATAGACTAATATATTGTCCAGATATAATATTACAAACATACCAATGAAATCTTTAAGAACTTCATTCATGAGTCATGAATGTGCTTGGTGTATTTGAGAACCAAAAAGGCATTACTCTCCACTAATATAGTCCCTCATTGGTCTTAAAAGTAGTTTTCCACTCATCCCCTTCTCTTATCTTTATTTGATGATACCCACTTTTAAGATCTAGTTTTGAAAAATATTTTGCTCCACTCAAGCAATCCTTTAAATCTTCAATTCTAAGGAAGGAAAATATATACCTAATTGTGATTTTATTGATGGCTCTTGAACCTATACACATTTTCTAGCCTCCATCTTTCTCTGCGCTCAACATTGTTGGTACTGCGCAAGGACTCATGCTTTCTGTTATTAGCCCCTTGTCAAGCAATTCTTGTACCTGCTTTCTAACTTCTTCATTTTCTGTAGGAGTCATTCTATAAGATTCTTTGTTAGGCAGACTTGCTCTAGGAATCAAATCTATATGATGACTTATTCTCCTAATGGGTGGTAATTCATTAGGCAAATCATCAACAATAATATCACAATATTTCTCTAACATTTCTTGAATTTCAATAGGTAAATCAGAAACTTTAGTAGAGGTCATTATTACCTTGGGCTTGCAAACTACAGCAAAATTTACCTCATTTTCTTCAATCTGCTTCAAGTATTCCTTTCTTCCAAGTAACAGAGTTTTTGGATTAGTCTTCTGTCTTGGTGTCTCTTCTTCTTGCAGAGGCAGCAGCGTATGATTGACACCATCCTTTCCAAACTTGTAGGTGTTTCTTTTCCCATCATGCATGGTTCCTCTATCATATTGCCAAGGTCTTCCAAGCAATATGTGATACACATCCATGGTCATCACATCACAAACAATTTTATCTTTATACATGCCCACCTAAAATTCCACTTCACATTGTTCATTTACTAATAGTTGGTGTCCCTTTTGTAACCATGACACCTTGTAAGGTGTTGGATGCTCCATTGTCTTCAACCTCAATTTCTCCACTACTTCGGTAGAGACCAAATCGTTAGTGCTACCACTATCAATGATCATCTGGCAACATTTCCCCTGAACTTTACACATTGTCCTGAATAAATTCTTCCTTTGTGATGGTTGAGCCACCTCCTTTGCTCGCTTAAGTAGAACTTTATTAACTACCAAAGATTCTTCTCTTTCTAGTATATTTTCTTCTTCTGCTACTACTGCCACTGGTGCTTCTCCCTCAACTGGAGCAACAATTGCATTCCTCTGAATTGTTTCTACATTCTCTGGGCACTCAAAAGCTCTATGTCCTAGCTTGTTACATCTGTAACATCTAATTTCTATGCCCCTTCCTCTGCCACCTCTTCCTCTCGAAAAAATCCCTCTACCTCTTGCATCACCTCCTATGGGTGCATGCTGGGTAGAGTTGCTACTAGCTCCATCTCTAGGTGTTGTAGATCTTCCTCTACCAACTTGACTTCCCCTTCCTCGGAAAGTACCTCTCCCTCTAGCAGACTCCTTCCTCATGAGTTTTTCTTCAGCTTTCAGTGCTACCTGATAAGCTTCCTCTATAGTTTTAGGAGACAATAGAATTATCTCATCTTGAATGTCCATCCTGAGGCTAATCATATATCTAGCCACCTTCTCATCTGTATCTTGGGCTTCTCCAGCTCTTATGCTTACTTTATAGAACTCTTGTGTGTACTCTTTTACTGTCAAAGATCTATGTCTAAGATTTTGCATTTGTCTAAACAAAGTTTGCTGATAATTACTTGGCAAATAATTACCTCGTAGCTTTGCTACCATCCTACTCCAATTCTTGATTGGTTTCTTACCAAGTCTCTTCTTTTTTTCCTGCACACCATCCCACAAAATCGTTCCATGGCCTTTTAACTTGGTGACAACAAACTTCACTTTCTTCTCATCTTTCATTTCTTCATAATCGAGGAATTTCTCCATGCCATTAATCCATTCTATCAATTCTTGTATATTCAATCCTCCTTGGTATACTGATACCTTGGTCTTTGGCTTGCCTGTGGATCTCAACACTGACTGAAAGAACCTCATCTCAGGAGTAATTTCTAAACCTTCCTCCATTGTAGCTTCAATATTAGGTTCACTAAAATCTCCATCATCTATGTTTTTGTTTGAATTTAATGCATCGAATCTAGCTTGCATTTGTTACACAACTTCCATTACTTCAGCATTTGGACTAGGCCGCCCTCTTCCATTATGTCCTTGTCCTCTTCCAAATCTAAAAGCCATAGTAACATCCCTTTTCCTGCTTCTGAGATTCAATCAAATGTCAATTAGCTGCTCTGATACCACTAATGATGTCCTCGGTGCAGGTGATATGAATAACCTTTCAAATCTGGCAGCGATTTCCTCAATATCAGCCCCAATTTCTCCCTTTGCTTCAGTTGGCATATCAATCATTAAACTGACAGCTTCATGGATTTCCTTTGATCGCCACAACCATTGCAATTTGATGACCAGGTCTTTGCTCCTATTGAAGCTGTAATTCTAAAAGAATTACCCAAAACACTATCGGCGGGCTTTTAGTGAGGAATTTATACAATATACTATCGGTAGGTTTAATGCCCTTCCTCCTTCATTTTCTCCGATGCGATAACTAGAAACCACTATCAGTGATCTCTAAAGAATCAATACTTGGTTCTTCCTACCTCCAGGTTTGTGATGTGATTTCTCTCGTGGACCTGACGCCTCTTTATGCTCTTCTTTATAATGTTTCGGTTCCAGAATGTCAGAGTTTCACACTTCGGCAGTTCCAAAGGCTCTCTACTCCACTTGCATTTCTCCGATACGGGCATGAACCAATCTATAAGGTTTTGTGCCTGGTACAATGTTCCAATTAAGGAAATATCATGAGTCCTCTGTGTAAACAAAGTTGTCCACAGAACTTTGTAAAATAACTTAGGAAGCCTGGATGTGCCGAAATGAAAAAAAAATGATCCTAAAGGCTTCAATAAAGCATCGTGCTGGAAAATAAGGTGAATTCATCAATTTTCAACTCCTAGTAAAACAAGTTAGCCAATACGTGCACACAAATTTTCAATTAGCAGAAGGCCATTAATTCAGATAAATAGAGAGAAAAGGTTTCGAGGAATAATGCTTCCAGCCCCCCCTCGTGAGAGTCTCGTTGTCTCTTTTTTATAAATATTTGATAAAGCCTTCTCAGCCTTATCCTTTACAAACGCATGCTTTACATAGAACGATTTAAAGCATAAAGCTTTATTATAGCTTATCCATCTGTAATATAATTAGCATGTTTTGTTCTCAATTCTATCCTATCTTGAACTAAAAACATGGAAATTGCTGGCTGAAGGACCCCACTCCCTTGCCTGTAGATTTTTTTTGGATTTTTGGAATATGTTTGAATAATTTTTCCCTCTAAGTCACATGCTCCTGCATCAGAACAAAATTCCTAAAAATATTTAGAGAGATTGTAGGAACCAACATGTTGAAGTTGAGATTTGGTTTGGGTATAGTTTTTAAAATTTAGATAATGGTTTGAATTTAAATTAAATAATATGAAAATAACATTACATAAACATGTGTATAAGACAACATAGCTATGGTAAATCAAAGAAATGAAAAAATAGACAAATGGAATCCCAAATAACAAAAATGTGTTGGGTAAGCAAGCCCAGGGCTTACATGAAGCCCACACACCCCTTTTACAAAAGTGTTTTTGTAGTAGAATTAGCCCCTCTATAGTTTCTTTTGCAGCATAATTAACCAAAAAGGTTTTTGAGCAATGTCATTAGCTTCATATGGAACTACAACAACTCTGATTTTTTCGTGCCATACCCTTTCTTTTCTAGGGAATTTACATATCCTCGTACCTAGCCCCTAGCCTCTGAGATGGTCACCAATCTAATTTGAAGTAGATAAAATAGATGTGATAATAGAGCTAGAACCAACTATAATAGGAGCAACAGATCGAGTTACAAAAATTTAGTTAAGACTAAAAATTCGGTTAAGACTTAGTAGCCCGTAAACTAGACCTAGACATTGATACATTAGAAGTAACCTTTTTCCCAAAAGTTAACTCAAATATTGTGTGACGGTGTGGCTAGCGCAAAAAGAAACAGCATGGAGATACACTGACTCTCTTGCCCCAAAAGGCTAGATTGAGTTGTTTCACCTCAGTAGAGTGGTATCCACATTTCATTACTCAATGGAAAAGGAGACGAGACTCCTAGTTTGGTGGCTGAGGCATGGCTTTTTCCATTTAAGATGGAGGGGCCATTGTAGGTGTGGATCGAAGAAAGTAATAACTTAAAGTTGATTATGTTGGTAAGTCTATAAACAATTGATAATTTCTCTTAATTTAGGGGAAACCCCATTAGGATTTCAGTTATTTCAATGAGACTTTTTTGACAATTCAGATAACATTTAGGGTCTCTCCACCCAATGTAAGAAAAATAAAAAACTTTAGAACTTGAGGGAGAAAATGCACAGAGATATTCAATCTCACAAGAAAATTCAGAAATTCACGTTCAAAAATTTACAAAGAAAATGTACAAGTAGTATTGAGAAAATGTATAATTGGTATTGAATAATAAAGAACGAGCTTACCAATCAATTTTTTCCCTCTTTTATGAAATTGGATGCAGTTAAAAGAATTGGAATTTGTCTATGAGCTAGACTTTTGTGGCAATTTTTTTGCAAAAATTCTTGAAAAATACATATTTTCATGGTCAGTTAGGATTGTTTGTTTTCCATTAACACAATCCTATGAAATTGGAGCCCCAGAGTGTTTCCAGGGAAACTAATGTCTTGTCGAACGACTAGCCCTATAGGTTTGGTAGCTACCCTAGAAACAATAGTTTAAAGCAATTCAACGATTTCTTCTATGTGTAACAGATAAGAGAAATATAATGGAACCAACCTAGAACTTCCGCTTAATCCCTTACTTGATCTTTCTCCCCCTTGATATAGCTTGCAACTCCTCCCCGCACTTAACCCGCTTAGAGAGTACCTGCATAAGCAAAGTAACAAATAATTGTCAAAGCATCTTGATCTATTTAACATAAACATTACAGAATTAGATATATAATAAACAAACGATAGCATTCACAAATGATAACATTCACAATTGCACAATCATATGGAAGAAAACTTGAAGAAATTTATTAATAGAAGGGAGAATTACAACAAAGTTGTTTGATCCAGCATCGTCCTCCTAGTATCAATCCCTCTTCACCTCATGAAATAGGAAGATCGCACCAACAATAGAATGCTCTTTCCTCAATTACAAATTATCAGCACTTCCTTGCAATTCACAACATTCCAGCCTCTAGATATCTTAGATAAGGGATCCATTTATAGATGTGTGCAAGGGTGTGAGTCATCTCTGGGGTTTTGATTAGTGTTATTCCACTTGTTACAATTAGTTCCACTTGCAAATTTCTTGGATCTCTTACTCGTCCCTGGGCGAATTCACAAAGGCAAGTGGCATAGGAGAAGTTTTTAGAAGATTCCATGACCAACCACCTAGCAAACTATCTCGGACATTTTTCCATCCTCACCCATCACACCCTATAGAAGGCCTAATCAGTATGAATCACACATGGGTAGTGTACCACTCAGTATGGATCACACCCTCACAGTGGAGCAGTCAGTATGGTTCATTTTAGGCCATTTGTCCATGGTTTCTCAGATGGAACTTTTAGGAATGATGTAATCAGATGACTATGTTCTTTTAGGGTATGAAACAACTCTTTTAGGGGTCGATGAGCCCTACTTTATCGACATATTATCTTGGGGTTGATGTGCCCAAATATGTCTATAATAGTTGCACCCTAAAGCATTAAGTCGTAAATATTGATGTCAGGTGAAATGCTTTATCATGAGGATCTAAGGTTTCGAACTAGAAGGTGACCTACATAAGTTACAATACAATGCATCATCATAACATAATTTTCATGATCTAGCTGAGGTAGGCATTCCCATGCTTAGCTTTATAAATTCATTCCATGTACATAGATCAGATAGTTGTTTGTAGATGTAGACTGGTGATTCTTTAGATGTAGAGTCATCATCCATGGTTTGGATGACGATATGTGCAACGTCTTTGTACATTTGATGTTTTTATATCCCTGAATATATTGCAGCCTGGATGGATGAAACTGGATCTAGGGTCTTCAAACTCGTTCAATCTTTGCCCGATGTACAAGTCAATCCATGTGAAGAGATTTTCTAAAGTTGAACATGGAAAGACATTGCTTGACTACCAGCCAATAATGTGAGGTGTTAACAGAAGCAAGAGGAATCACTAATAATGATAATGATCCTCAAGGTACTATAGTACAATTTACATGGTGTGAGTATATGATCCGATGTCGAACACCACGCAAAATCTTTCAGTCGAAAGCCATTGATGTCAACCTGTCACCGGAAGTGAGAAACTTGCCATTGAGGCATGCAAAAGCTTCAAAGCATTGAAAGGGGTGTTTCTAAGTCAACTTCTTGGATAATGAGCTGATGTCAACAAGAAGTGAATCATCGTAGGAGGGCCTTAATGTATCCCACATCTACGACATGAAACAAAGAAAATGGTTTCTGGAGGTGAAAACGATTTGACGACACAAGGTTCAAGAATGGCAGTCATGAAAAATGAAGGTTGAAGGTATTACAGTTAATGAGGCATTAATAGGTTTGTGGTCTCTCAACTGAATGACTTCTCTTGAACATGTCGGCAACACTGAGATGGATTGGTAGTGTTAACCCCAAAAGATGGATGGTGTGGAAGTCTAATGGTGAGATGAACGGTGAATGGAGTAACCCAACCTGATTCCATAATGGTGATGGAGTGACAGTGTCATTTTGAAGAGTGACCTGCTACCATAAGTTCTTCAAGCTTTTTCCTTTTCTCCCTAGTCTTTGCTGACCAGTACCTCTTTATTTTTGTCAAGCTTGAGGCGGATAACATATCTTGCTCTATAATTTGCCCTTTGGACAAACCTGTCGCTATGTTTTAATGAGTCTAGCGACAGTGAAACTCGGTCTCGTTTAGAATGGACAAGTTTGTCACTATTGTTTTAACGAGTTTAACGACAAGGATAACTTGGTACTTTTCATGTTTAGAGAGTTTGAAAATGGATGAAAATAAAACTCTAGATGTTCTTTTTCATAAAATAATCCCTTAGGTCCGAAAAAAGGATAAAATAATACCAAAGGGATGACTTTTCCAATCACTTTAACGAGCTGAAAAGACAAGTGTTTGAAATTTTCGTGAGATAATCCCTCAGGTCTGAAAAAATTAAAATATATAGGAGGGATGACATTTCCAATCACTTTAGCAAGCAGGAAAGGCCAATTTATCGACAATCATTTCATATTTAATGAGTCTGAAAAGGGTTTAAAGGAGACTTGATTTTGAGGAATAAGTGGTGTTTGGGGTAGCAACTGGTTCCTAGTGAATTCAGAACTTCTCAAAACATGGTGGTTTCTGTGAACAGGTTGGCTAATAAGACCACTCATCACAACTGTTCCTCATAAAGGGTAAACAACCAAGTGGAAGTGTATGATCGGCCAAAAGAATGGAGACGATGAGAGGTACACAACCAAGGCTCAAAGTCTGATAGAATGGCAATCACAAAGGTTAATTACTAAAGGTGCGCTCATTTTTTGACAAGCTTGAACCATGGGGGAACTATGCTTGGATTCATTTTCATGTTTTTACAAGCTTGAAATGAACAAACTATGCTTGGAGTCAATTTCATTGTTACACAAGCTCGAAATGACAAAATTATGCTTGAATAAGTGGTCAAAGATGTTCAATTCACTGTTTAGCATATCAGATTCTTTCGTCAGTCATTCAACCTACTCAAAACTCCATCATATTGATTAGAAATACATATATATGGATGAAAAATGAACTAAAACGAACCTTTGAATTGAAGTACGTGAATAGTAAATATCATTTCATGTCAAATTTGGGATTTTGGAGCTTTGGAGTGGTTTTCCCCCTCAACTTTCACCAGTCGATTTCAGGAGATCCTATGGACCATTTTCCACACTGTCAAGACTAGGTAGGAACTTACCCTGAGCTCTTCGTTTTGGTTCCCTCTTTTCTGGGCCTGTGGGGTTTGAACGTTTCATTCCCCAATCATCAAACCTACCCTATATCAAAAGGTGTGATGCATACTGAGCTATACACTAGCCAGTCAGTATGCTTCTCACCTTGCTAAAAGGTAGGGTGCGATGGGCGCAAAATGGCAACTTTACACAGTGTTTTTCCATCAAAATTTTGCCTATTTTTCCTCAAATTTGGATCATAACTTATCTGTTTTCTATATTTTAGATATTTGTTGGATCAAGATGATTGTCACATGGCATGAGCGAGAACATGAAGAGGAGGCCATGATTTCTTTATATGACCAGGGCACAGTCGAAACATTAAGAAACTGTGGCTTGTTGAAGTTATTTCGCATATCTAGCATGAGGCAACAAATCAGTTTGTTGCAGTATTTTCTCAATGCTTGGGATCCGATTGACCAGGTATTCTAGATCAGAGGTAAATCTATACCATTGGTAGTCAAGGACATATACTTTCTGACGGGATTGTTGAGGCGTGGTGCCCCTCTTTCACAATCAGGATTCACTCGTGGGGGCGAATTCGTGAAAGATTACATTCGTCAGTTCTGTAGGGATGGATCTCAACGCAGTAGAGATGGTAAGATTAATATCTAGGATGTCATTGGTTGGCCATTGAGGACCATTTTATTTACCTTTCCTAGATTGGCTGGCAGCACGGCCTTACATTTGGCGAACAGATCTTACATGCAGTATGCCCTGGAATTCATGGAACCGAAGGTGTTCAATTGGTGTGAGGTGATACTTCTTGTCATAAAAGAACAACTCTCTAATGTAAAGAATGGAAGAACCAAGAATTTTGCCTACAGATCCATATTGACTGCTTTTGCTTTGGAGACGATTCCATTGATGTAGTCTCAAAACATAACATTTCACTGGGATTGCTAGCACCGAGGGAACCACAGATGAAAAGATGGGTTGATCTTATGGCCAAACATGCCAGCCAGTCATAGATTTCCTTCTCTGATGACTTTTTTGAGTGATTCAACTGCGAGGAGATGGTATTTGCGGAGTATCCATACGTTGGGATGGAATTCCGAGGCGACCTGGATTTTGGCATTACTAGTTAGCGAGCAGTGGAGTGCTATAGGTAAAATGATTCTACCACATCTTTGTTTTTCAGTTTTATAATGTTTTTGTGTTTCTGATGTTACCAAGACTAATCAAACTTATGTGTGTGCAGATATTGGACTAGTGTGACTAGTGGCACACCCATGGACTGTAGATGACACTCCAGCATGAGAGGTTGTAGGGAGGGTTATCCTTCGGGATCTGGACATATCAGAGACCCTAGCTATGTAACAGGATTAGGTCAAGGGCCTCACTTTTAGCATTCAGGATGTCAGGACCAATGAGTTACCTTTGAGGTTACATTGCCATACTACTAGCGTACCGAGTCATTGGACTAGGCTCCTGTACATGATAGTGTAGGCGGTGACATGTTATCACCAACATCACTAGACTAGGATTTTTCTCTACAGTCATCTTGAGTTTCTTGGTCAAATGACCGATTTTGACTTGGACACAATTTTTTTTGTAAAAACTATAAATAGCTATCTACTTTTGATTTTTGCAGTTTTATTTTTCCTAAGTGATGAAATCCTGATGCAAATGTTGATGTGAAATGCTTTCCTTACAAATGCTACAAATGTCTATTTAACACATATTTTTCCAATGAATCAATCAATGTGTTTAGGTTTTTGAAATGTGTTGATATTGAATGGAATCAAAATGTCTTTCCAAAATCATGACTCTTAGGAACATGTGATAAATCGCTGGGTTATGAACAGGATAAATGCTAGTAAGCTGTAGAATGACGATTTGTGAATCTAGCATGACAACGAGTCAGCATACACCATGTGAAATGGAATCAAAGAGAATTTCAATCAACGCGTTATAATCAACGATGTTTTTCGTTGATCGACCAATACATATCCCCATGAAACTCACTAACTCGCCACTTGGAGGAAAAATGGCCCAGGCTGCAGAAGATAGGTTCTGCGTACTTCGACTAGCTCTGTCAGCATACACAACAAATGGTTCCAAAAAGTATGACATTTGCAACAAATTCGAAGTGGATTACCTAACCAAAATGACAACTTTAAAAGAAAGAACACTTAAAAAAATACAATAAAATAATTTATACAATGAGTATACTACACTTAATCAAGCGTAGTAACGTTTAAGATACAACCCATTTTGGGGTTGCGACAATGGAATCCCATCATAATCGACCAGCTCGTAGGCTCCTTTTGTCAATACTCATTTAACAATGTAGGGGCCCATGCATAATGGTTTGAATTCACCTTCTCTTAATTTTTCAAAGTCTTGATCATAAAGCAAGACTAGGTCACCTTCTGAGAAGACACGAGGCTTGACATTTTTGTCATATTGCACCTTGACTCGTTTCTTATGTGCTTAGTTAGCCAACATGGCATCACGACGGGTTTCATCCAGATGGATTAGTTCCCAGAAACGAGCCTCTTCTTCAGATGTTTGAGGAAGCAGATCAATTGCAAGCTTGAGGGATGAGATTTCACACTAAATTGGTAAGACTACTTCTAGACCATACACCAACTGAAAGGGCGGTAATCTAGGTTTGCTATCAAAATCTGACAAGCATGGAAAATTTTTACTGCAATTATGAAATCTTTGAATATGGTGGGCTAGAAGTAACCAGCTCGTAAAATCTTTTGTGTAGTAGCGTAACGAGATAGATGCCCCCCACAAGCACCTAAATGACAATCATTCAAAAAAATTTTGGCCTCCTCATGCGTGGGGCACCTTCGTAGAACCATATCGACACCATGATGGTAAAGTGTATCACCAATGATCAAATAGTCTTTGGCTTGGTATCGAGTATGCCACTGTTTAGAACGAGAGGTGTTAGGCCTAAAAGCCCTGGTTTGGAGATAGACCAGTATATCCCCATACCACGGATCACTTAACGATATCAGAAACAAAGTCTTATCCACGATTGATGCTTTGGATGTTAAATCATTGGATGATGAGGGAAGGTCACAAAGTAACTCCGCGAAGATGAGAGACTTCTTTGATTTGGATTTGGTGAATTCCGGATCAAACTCCTGCAAAATAGCTATCGATTTAGAATATTTGCGCCCTAGTAATTGACATGATAGAATGTAGGTCATACGGTTGCAATCTGACACAATGGTAGTTTTGCAAAAGAGAACATAGTGTCAAAATCTCTGTACTTCTTGAATGGCTGCTAAAGCCAACTTTTCAACATAAGAATACTTGCTCTCTGTATCACTAAGATTGTGACTTAAGTAATATATAGGTTGTTCTATTCCATTATCTTCTTGCACTAAAACCATGGCGATGGTTGTATATGCAGTGGCGAGATATAGGTTGAAGTCTTTTTTATAGTCAAGAGCATACATTAATGATGCTTTTATCAAGGAACCTTTTAAAGCATTAAGGGAAGCTTGCACAACCTCATCCCAGTGGAAGGGTACTCCTTTTTTCAAAAGACGTGTATAACCTTTTGCCAGTTCAGCATAACGTGGAATAAACCTCCTCAGAAGGTTAGCTTTCCCTTAGAGTCTCTAAATCTGAAGTGAATTTGAAGGTGGAGGCATGTCAAGGATTTCTTGAACCTTAAAAGGGTCAAGTTGAATTCCGTCCTTAGAAACTACAAAACCAAGAAATCGACCAGAACGAACACAAAACACACACTTGTGAGGATTGAGTTATATTTTGTAGTGTTGGCAACGTAGAAATATGGCTCTCAAATGTTGCAAATGATCAGTCTGATTTCGCGAATGAGCCAGTAGATCATCGAGATATGGTTCAATGATGTGTTTTATTTCATCGAAGGCGTAATTCATTTCCCTCTGAAAAATTTCCCCTGCATTTTTCAAACCGAATGGTAATTTATGATATGCGAATGTGCCTCACAAAGATATAAATGCAGTTTTTGACTAGTTGTGTGGGCAAATATTAATTTTATTGTATCTGGAAAATCCATCCATGAATTAAAATATTTCGCATCCAGCACATTCATAAATAATTTGGTCGATAAAGGGTGTAGGATAGTTGTCCTTTGGACACACTTGATTTACATCCCTATAATCGATGCACACTCTAATCGTTCCTTGTTTTTTCACAATAGGAACAATATTCGATACCCAATTAGTGAGAGGAACAGGGTAAATGAGGCTAGCACACAAAAAAAATTCAACTTTTCTTTAATGGCAACAGCTTTCTTTGGATGGACAGGTCGAAGCCATTGTCATACTGGTTTAACAACTAGATACATCTTGATTTCATGTTCAACAATTCTCGATTCAATGCCTAGAATTTCTTCATATGACCATGCAAAGACATCTCTCAATTCATGAAAGAGAGCGTAGTAAATCTCTAGTTCTGATGGAGAACAAGATTTGCCAACGTGAGTATTCTCTACAACATTAGGTTTGGTCAAAATATTAATGGCGATAGTTTCTTCAATGTTGGACATATTTCACTTGGAATCCACTGTATTTACAATATTTAATAAAAATTAAAAAAACTAAAGGATGATTGAGGTCGTTTGAATAATCTTCATTGTCATTTCAAAGGTGGGAATAATGGTGGGAATCTTCCCACGGCATCTCTCCTATCATCATTGATTTGATGATTCCTTCATCTGTATAATGTATACAAGACCAAGGATTGGAAGACGTACCATATTCTGAAGACCTATTTACCCAAACACTCATCGAGTGTTGATTCAGGTTTGCCGCCTAGGCCTATAAAATTGATTGCTAGAAAGATTCGATGGGGCTTGGTGGCAATGCCTCACGATGATCCTTACTATCAAAATGGTTGGAACTCTTCTTAAACTCAGATGATGTAGAAGAGATCATTTGATAGGTTTCCACTGTGGCTACTTCCGTGAAACTAGATGGAGGTGGGACGGCAAAAGTTCCCATTAAGGAAGGATCTTCTAGGAGACCTACTCTAACATTTTGAAGTGATTGTGAACTTACGTGGATCAATGGAATGCTTCCAGTAGCTTGTGAATTGTTAGGAAAAAAGGCTAGTTAGTCAACGACTGTGATTCCACCTTGGAAGGGAAATGAAATCTTTCTAAAATATGTAGACACAACGGCAGCCATAGCATAAATCTAGGGCCTTCCCAGTAAGATATTGTAATCAAGGTTTCCATCGATGACCTCAAATTCAATCTCTACTTTCTTGCCCCCTAGTACAACTTTCAAGCTACCTAAAATCCCATACGGAGTATACGTTCTTCCATCAAATGCTTTTAATGTTGTTAATGATGGTGACAAGGGTGGTGAACCAAGAGTTTTCTAGCAACTCATTGACATAATACAGGTAGATGCCCCTTCATCAATTATGGTTCGATGAACATTTTTATTGAGGGTTTTTACGTGTAGAAGGAAAGCGAGTTGGGCTGGTAACTAAGGTGTATATCCTTTATGATTAAAGGCCACAAGATTGGAATCCACCGGATCAATCCCACCTACTACTGATAACAAAGCTTGCTTTTGGGAGGGACAGTTTTGCAATACCTCAAGTGTCAACATAGCAGATGGAAATTGAGCCAAATCCTCCACTATATTATGATTCTGAGCAGCTTGAGCACAAGGATTAAATGTTGATTTATGTATGACTCCCTTTGGTGGCTTTAAAGTTAATTCAAGAATTGTGGGTGGAACAACTTCTGGCGAAGTCATTGTCGAACTGTTAGGTTGATCCGTAGCTCAGTTGTTAGATGACAATGGATTCCTATAATCTTCATTCCTCATGAATATCAAATCATCATTTTTCTTGTTTGATATGGATAACATAAGCACTTGGGATGTGGAAGCATGATCAATAGCAACTAGATTAGTTTCTGGGTTCGAAAACACATTAGTCAACACTGTTGAGGTATTTGAAGCCTTAAAAATTTTTGCAGCCTCAGCTCAATGTGGACATTCTTTCATATAATGATCTTCGTTATATATCAAACATGGAAAACGAGGAGGTTTCTTTGACCCAGTAGGGTTCTCAGATGATTTTTGAGGAGTTAAAATCTCTTGTTTCTTCTTATTATTTTTCCCTTTCTTCTTTCCCCCTGGCTGCTTTGGATTCTTGTCCTTATTAGATGACATGACATTAATATCCAAGGCAAGAGGTTTGTCATTTTTATTTTGACTAGAAATAGCAAAAGCTTTACCAGATGGAGCCCTTGAAATTTTTGTGCTCGAGGCACCGATCATGCCGTCATCGGCATGAGAGTCCATATTCAATTTAGGAAGAGGTGGAATAGAAAATTTTGGTCTGGGGGCGTCAGAAATTTTGTCATAAATCATGCCTGTTATAGAAAAAATTGTCACCATGACTTTCTACAGTTTGTGTGAGTCTATCAACACTCATACATACCTCCTTTGCAAGTCTTAAGCCTCACCTCTTCATGTCAAACCTTGAAAATGGGAGAAAGACCTTAAAAATATCTCAAATCCTAGTTTCACACTTTCTCCTAGCATTGCCTATGGTGCCACACCCAATGGTCATGTTTCCTATGAACCTGACCGCTCTATCTATTGAGTAATGGGTGCGAACCCCTGTAAAAGTTAAAAAGGCATGAGTTCATTCTTCAAAACTCATCTTGGGTCACTTCTGGACACTTCTAGAAGGAATATTGCGCTGGCAAGTCTACTCCACCTTGATTCATGCATTCCATAAATAAGGGAGCTAACTCCATGATATGAGATGCTTATCCCATTGAAGTAGGAACTTATCCCTTCAGTGGTGGACCTGCAACTTCCTCCATTTGCACTATAAATTCAGGCATTGGGCTGGTTGTAGTGGAGGTTGAAAGCTGAAGATTATTGAGGGTAAATGTTGCTGGAAATTAGACTTCCTTTTTGAGCTTGTGAGAGGAGAGATCACATACCTTTCATTTCATTTGGGAAGTGAGTGAGGCTTGTCAAAGTAGAGGAGACTCCTGCTCGACCCTAGAAAGAACTTGTGCAACATCAAGGCAAAGGTTGTAAGGTTCTTTTATTCATAAAGTTAATACAACCAAGTTTTTTTTTCTCAATGAACTGTCTCTAATGGTTTATTTTATGACCTCCTTGATCTTCATAATGAACATGTTTTATTATAATATCCTTGCAGGTGTTCTTTGATATGTGTTTGTTTGTGTATGCAGGTTATCTAAAGAGAAATTGCTTGAATTTGTTGAAACCAAGCTACCACAAACAAGCATTGGACCGAGGTAGGGACTATTACACCTCTTAGCTTTCATTTATGAGTTGAAACACGTTTAGAGAAAAGTAGATGTGTTTGTGCTCCTCGTTGCAACATATCATTTGATACTAGGGAGATCGGTCTTGTCCTCAAGAATGATTTATCCAACCAACAAATTGGCGACTCCGCTGGGGACTGGTTTGGTTTGGTTTTTTATTTGTCTTCGCTTTGACTTGAGAAACTTGAGTTTTGGTTTCTGATTTTGCCTTGATGTGTGTGATTTTGGGTACTTGTTAGATCCTGGTTTGATTTTTATTTTCAAATTTTTGGAAGAGGACTGCACCTTCTGCGTTAGGTACAGTGCGGACCTGTCTGCACTATTACAATGTAACACAGAACGGCACCGCACCTGGTTCTACTGGGGGCCTGCGGACCCTGTCAAAAGTTTGATAAACCTAAGATCCATCTGCCTAGTTAGGTTTATTTTTTGTCCATAGTTGTTATTTTATGCCAAAACCTGCACTTGTCTTGACAAAAGTTCCTCGTGAGTTAGTTTTCAATGGCATTCTCATTTGAAGTGATTTTCTAGAATTTATGCTTGTTGGATTGATTTTTGCTTGGTCTTTGTAGTAGCTCAGAGATCAGAAGCCTTATAGCCTTAGATCACCTGGTCTCTCTGGTCTTCTTGCTGAGTTTTACTAGTTTATGAAATCTATCCTTGAAGAGAGCTAGATCCCATTTGTCTCTTTTGGAAAACTTTGATTAAACTTGATTGAAAGTTTCGAATTTAATTTTTTATTAAAACATAATTGGGTGTTTGTGATTAGTTTGTTGAGCTGAACAAATTGATCCTTAGTTAGCTGAAAGACTAAGTTAAGCATCCTCAAAAATATTTCAAGTTTCTTTTCAATCCATTTTTCGTTTAGATCTCAAGATTAGATTATAGTTTTGAGTTTTTTTTATAGAAATTATAGAAGCTTGTTGAAAAATTTGTTTTCAATAGTTTTTTAGAGTTTTTCTAGAAATCTTAAAAGCTCTCTTAAAAGAATTGATTGTTCTTGTAGTTTTTGATTGTTGAAAAGCAAAGGGATTTTCCGTGAGTGTGATTAGTAGTCTCGTTTTTAAATTTATTTGAAAAAGACAAAACAGTTTTCCTTTCAGTTGTATGTTAAGAGAAAGATTTGATTTTCAAAGCATTGCATTTTCAACTTTTCCTTAGCTAGAAATTCATTGAAAAGGAAATGGAATTGTTATCATCTTAGGTGCATTTTTTAGTGTTTTGGAGTCGAGTCTTCACACCATATGGTTTCATCTCCACACTCATTGACTTAAGAAACAAACAATAAAATTAACACTTAATTAAAATCCATCTAGCAATCTTTTTATTTTCTAGGGCTCTTTTCACCAACAGAGCTTAGGCTAGTATCTTGGAGTAGGGAGTAATTAACTCTCCAAGATAGTTGAAACAAACAAGTAGTCGATCTTGTCATAGGGAGAAATTCCAATTGTTACATCTATGCTTTGGGAAAGCTCCTCTTAGAGGAGAAGCACGAGATCATATCCGAAACAGTGTGGGAATCAATCCTTCCTCATTAGGAATGATAGAAGATATTCACGTATCAAAAATGGTAATCCTCAGATTGACCATTGTCGAGGAGCCTGGGGTCACTTGTTGGTAAACCTTAGATTATGTCAAGGAGCCTTCAAGGGGATTGAGCTTGTTACTCTACCCTTGCATGCGTATCGGATTGTAGATTGTTCCCCGAGGTATATGTGTTTCCATTGGTGACCTTAGTGGCCATAATCTTTAGGATTTTTTCCTAGGTGACAGTGGAGGGAAGATCCCACTGTACCTAGAGCAGACGTCGACTAGACTCACTTGGACTCTCTGGGGGTTTATCTTCACTCTAGACAGTTATAATGGAGAAACTTGTGCCAGTCTATTTCATTAAGCAGGTTGTCAGGGTAACTGTTCCAACCGCCATTTCTGTATTGAATTCTGCGATGTTAGATTTCATCACCAACTAGTGTTGTCGATCTGGAAAGATACTGTTTGTGTGTGGTTTGATATCCTAGATTTATTAGGCGTGTGTTTCAAATTGTTTCGTTATTTAGAGACTTTAGGTAGTTTTCTTGAGATTTTCTTTGTTTTCGTGTGAAGTAATTAAATAATTAATCATGGCTAAATTACCGAGAAAATCCCATCGACTTCGGGGGTAGCCTCCCAAATTTACACCAAGTCAACTTGAAGGGTTGCGAGCTCTTGACACATCTAGTAAAAGTAGAGTTGGGTCACTGGAGGCTGCAGAGTCTTCATTAATCATACATCCTGATCATCTAGTTCAAGAAACATAACATATTTCTAAATCGATTTCATTTTCTAAGGTTACTGGTAGTATCACTCCTACTAGTTCATTAGCCGAAGAACCTGAAATCTCTGAACCTGAAACTGAACCTGTTGCTACTCCATCTTCGGGATTTGCTTCTCTTGCTTCTAGTGGTCCTAGCTCACCCAGGGTAGAAAATATCATTACCTAGAATCTTCCTTCTGGACTCATTTCCATAGAAGAAATTGTAAGTCCAAACGAAGGTATAAGCATCCCTGAAAATCAACCAGCCTTCGAACTTAGGGAGCATGAATCCATTTTCTACAGTCCCATTAGAGGTGACGCTTGGCATATTTAATTGACTAATTTTTTAGAAAATCCAGGTCTCGCGTCTTTACCACCTCGATTTCCTTTCCGTCCAACACCCAGAGGTTATTATCCTCCTTTGAATATGTTGAGACAGTCATCCTTGTTTTCTCAGATGCCATAAACGTTTTTACATGGCAGTCCTTCTGTTCCTTCTAGGTATCAGTCTTTATCTGGTATTTTTTCAGGAGCATCTCCTCAACCCATGGAATATGTAGTATCTCTTGGTAATAATGGAGCTAAGTGTCAAAGAGATTCTTATGATGTTTGGTACTACTCCTAATCTGCAACCTCAAGGTAGCTCGATACCGCCTGGGGGGCAGCTACAGGGTACTCATATACCAGCTGGGGGCCAACCTCAAGGTATTCCATTACCGCCTAGGGGCAACCTCAAGGATAGTATATCCCTACAGGATAGTATTTTCCTCAAGGTCAACCCCAGTACCAATATGTACTTCAAGGTCAACCCCAGTACCAATATGTGCCTCAAGGTCAGTACTAGCCTCATGGTCAGTACCAACCGCAAGGTCAGTACCAACCTCAAGGTTAATACCAACCTCAAGGTTTTCAACCACCTTCAGATCAATAATTTGTTCAAGGGCCGGGAAATGTACCGTATAATTATCAACCTTACACTCACCCTGGTTTTGGTCCTCAATATGCTCAACCTGTTATGGGTCCATACCTTGGAATGAACATGGTGTGGGATCAATAGACTCCGCAACCCAGTGTGTAGTTGTCATCTCAATCTAGACAATCTTTGATTTTTGGTTCACCCCAACAACCTATGCAGCCTACTACTCGAACATCTACACCTGGGGTAGCTCATCAGTTTGGGCATAGTTCAGCTTGAACTCCGCCCCAAATGTCTGCTGCAACTATTGCGGCTTCTGTTCAATCCACTCCACCTATTTCTGGAGTATCAACAGCCCTAGCTTCTACTGCTCCTGTATCAACTCCTCAGGCCTATTTACCTCAGTCCAGACCTACAATCTAGACTCTAGTTTCGATGCCTGTAGGACAACTTGGGCCTAGTACGGTTGTCACAAGTCAATGCCAATTTACTTATCAATGGTACCAAGGAAAATACCAATTCGACCCTATTGTGCAGAACCCAGCATATCACTATCAACCGTACCCTAGGTATACTTATCAACAACCTCGATAGCCCCAGTATGGTCCGGTTAATCCTGCTTTTCCAGGAGGATATAATATCCCAAATGCAAATATGATACCAAGTTATCTTGCATATCCTCCTCCTGGGGCTGGTCTTATGACCCCAAGTTTTCAGGATCCGAACCGTCAGTTATTATTTATAGCAACTTTGGATTTACCTGACTTGTCACACCTTACAAATGATCCCATTAATTATCTTCCGTTTTGGCCGCCAATGGCGAATAAGTTGCCCAGTGACATACTAAAGTTTGAGGGGAAGTGAGGAGAAGATCTGTCTAATCATGTGATGACTTACCATCTCTGGTGTGCATCGAATTCCATTATAGATGATTCAATTCGTCTTCGTCTTTTTCAATGCACTTTGATTGGCCTTGCAGCCAAGTCGTACATTGAGTTGCCACGAGGCTCTTTTTACAATTTTAGTCAGTTAGCCACTTCCTCCCTTACTCATTTTCAGCTGCCAGTCCGAAATGACAACGAAACGAAATTATTAAATTCATTAAAATAGTCAATGTCCACATATATTTTAGACCATATTCATGAATGGTGACGTCGACGTCATTTAGTGAAAGTTTTTATCCCAGACCAAATTTTAGCAGAATGGTTTGTAAAATCGTTATTACCTAAAATAACTGAAGATGTAGCCAAAGTACGAGTAGTTATCGAAGAGCAAATAATTGCTCAAGATCAGTACCTTGACTTAGTTTATACGCAGTCAGGTACTTTACACAAGAAAATACCCAACCTTCCAAAACAAAATCAAATAACTGCACCTCCCTCAGGGTCTCATGCCACTGACGGTATGATTGGTACTGTTAATACCAAGAGTAAGAATAAATCCCCCAAGAATTCTTCTCCTATCATAACTTTACTAGATTTCCCAAAGGGAGAGTCTTCAACTGAAATTTATGCCGATGTCCATGTCGTAGAATCATCTACGATGAAATCAAAATCTAATGGTAAGAAGAAAGGCAAGAACAACAATAAGAAAAACTCGAAGGAGAAATCCGATAAACCTGAATATACTCAAGAGAAACATAAACCTCGCTATCCTTGTCTCATCTGCAATGAGGAGAATTTTACAAGAGATTGTCCACATCGTGTCGAGGTTGTGAAAATCGTCAAAGGTTCATAAACACCTGCTGTTTTAAAGGATCCTTTTCCAAGTCAAGACAGTAAGATGATAGGTTCTTCGTCTAGTGCCTCGGAAGAGCCCATAATGATGATGTCACATGTAAGGATTGTGACACGATTGCAAGATTATGGAAGTAAGAATCCTATTGGTGGTAAGGAAGCGAAATCTTCTAATTCCAATCCATCAACCTCAGCTTTGTCTGGTTTCGATCTGCTACAGATAGAGAAACCAAATCCTGACTTAGTAATCAAACTGCCTGCTAAGGGTATACTTTGAAAGTTAGCTTTCAATGCACATGCGAGAGCTGCTCAGAACTATAACATTGTTGAAGATTTAGCTATTTCCCCTTCAACAATGTCGGCTTTGGAGGTGCTACAATCTTGTCGAGCACAACGTAAAATGCTATTGTTGGCTATAGGAGTTGTTGATCTTCAGGACTCAAGCCTCATAGTCATTGATTTAGAAAATAGTACACCTCGTTTACCTCATCAAACGGCTTTCCAAATTCCAGTGTTAGTCAGAGACAAACCTTGCTTTAGGACTGTGGTTGATGAGGGAGCTTCAATGTGTATTATGTCGATATAGCATTGGAAAACCCTTGGTTCTCCTACACTTAATCAATCCCTGATGATTCTGAAGGCCTTTGATGGCCTAGGGTTTCATCCTTATGGCATTTTGTAGGACTTACCTATATGGGTTGAAGGAAAAACTGTTAATCTAGATGTGGAGGTGGTTGATGCCCCTTTGGATTACAACCTTCTTTTGGGTCCTAGCTGGTCATACGCCATGATTGCTATTGTTTCATCATTCTTTCGGCTCACTAAGTTTCCACATAATGGAAAGATCATTATAATAGATCAGCTAACTTACTTTTCGTCTGACCCATCCTTTGCTGAGAGTATTCAAGATGTTGGTAAAACCACTATCCCTTATAAGGATGTTGGGGTAGGATTAGTTAAAGATTCAGGTTTACTCGAAAATTTTTTGTTTCCTCCGCCCAACGTATCATCTCCTTTCATGAATATTCATATGATTTCATCAGAATCCATTGTTCTTGACGATCCTTGGATCATTCCATTCGATTTCGAGGTGGACTCTTTTGGTGATGCCATGCCTTTGAGTCCCTTTGAAGTTGCTTATCAGGCCGTACAATCATTTTCCAACTCAAGTTCTACCAATCTTGATATAGCGAATGAGATCCATGGAAAATCACTTTCAATCTCAACCTCAGTTTCAACAACCTTTTCTGAAACCGTTCACACCGATGAACAAATTCCAGAACTGTTTTCTGTTGATGCGTTACCATGGGAAGATCTTCATCATTGATCTTCATTTTTTCCTGAGATTGATCAGTTTGAAAATGATTTTTCCTCTATTTTTACCGCTGAATATGTCAAAGAACCATAGAATCCATTGAAACATCCTAATTCTGAACAAAATTTAGCCAATATTTCTTGAACGGTTCCTATTGCCATTTCAGTCAAACCCGGGATTGTTGAAAACATTCACATAGGTGCTTCTTATATGGAAACTAAAGTCAAAACATATAAATCCCTATTTCAAGAATTCCTTGACGTGTTTGCTTGGTCCTATGAGGGAATGCCAGGAATTAATCCTTCAATCGTTGTTCATGAGATCAAAACTTACCCAGACGCTAAACCCGTTTGGTAATGTTTACGTCAGATACACCCACAAAAAGTTGTTGCCATCAAAACTGAAGTTGAGAAATTACTCAAAGCAGGTTTCATTTATCCAATATCGAATATTGTTTTGGTTACTAAAAAACAAGGGACAAAAAGAATATGTATTGACTATAGGGATATCAATCGTGCTTGTCCCAAGGACAATTATCCACCACCATATATCGATCAAATTATCGTTGATTGTGCTGGCAGTGAAATTTTCTCCTTTATGGATGGCTTTTCCGGTTACAATCAAATTAACGTTCTACCTACCGACCAACCAAAAATGGCATTCATCTGTCCATGGGGGACATTTTCTTATTGCAAGTTACCTTTTGGATTGAAGAACGTAGGAGCAAATTTTCAAAGGGCTATGTCTTATGCGTTTCATGACATCAAGCACATTATGTAGCCTTATCTTGATGATTTACCTACCCATTATTTACGTAGAGCCGACCATCTCACTCATTTACGAGAAATTTTTATGAGATGTAGACATTACAGGATTAGGCTAAATCCCCACAAGTGTGTTTTCTGTATAGAAACGGGTCGTTTACTGGGATTTGTTGTATCCAAAGTCGGCATTCATGTCAATCCTTCGAAGGTCAAAGCCATAGTCAAGTTACCACCTCGTTCGACTCTTTGCCTACTCCTGAGTTTGCAAGGGAAAGCAAACTTTTTATGTCGTTTCATTCCTAACTACGCCGAGATTACAAAAGGTTTTACCCGGTTGTTGAAACAGAACACTACATTCTTTTGGGATGAGATAACTGACAAATCTTTCGATGCACTTAAACAAGCGTTGACCCATGCGCCATTATTGCATCCTCCCAACTACAACCAGGATTACTTCTTGTACCTCGCCGCTTCACATTCCACCATTGGGATGGTTTTAGTTCAACGCGATGAATTAGAAAGTGAACATGTGATCTATTATCATAGTCATACTCTAACTCCGATTGAGTTAAAATATTGACATGTGGAGAAACTAGCCTTAGCTGCAGTCCAAGTTGTTCAGCACTTTCATCATTACATTTTGCTACGCAAAACCACAGTCATTTCTGACTGTAACCCTATGCAATACATTTTGAATAAACAATTGCTAGTGGGCAAGTATTCCAAATGGATTGTCATCCTGCAATAATTTGACTTGGAATTTGAAAAGGCCAAGTCAAAGAAGTCTTTGGTTTTTACGAAATTGATGTGTGACTTCCCTCGTGCTGATACCGAACATGTGGTGGAAGAACCCCTTGCGGATGAATCCTTTTTCCTTATCAGTATTGTTGATCCATGGTATGGAGATATCATTGTATATCTCCAGACCTAATCTTTTCGGTCTGAGATTTCATGATCTCAGCGCCGGAAAATACATTTCCAATCCCAACCTTACACTATTATTGGAGATACTCTTTATCGTCGTGGGGTGGATTCTGTTTTTGCCGTTGTGTTACTCATGACAAGGCTGAAAAGTTTCTTAATGACTGCCACTCTGGAGTGTGTGGCGGTCATATGTCTGGGTATGCCACAGCCCAAAATATTTTGCGCGTTGGTTATTTCTAGTTGTCCTTATTCAAAGATTGTACCACCATAGTCCAGAAATGCCAAATTTTTATCATAAGATGCACGCTCCACCTGCTCCTCTCCACCCTATCATTGTCGTTGGTCCATTCGCAAAATGAGGTATCGATTTTATTACATGTAACCCTCACTCAGTCAGGGGGCATGCGTATATCATCCTTACGGTAGATTATTTTACCAAGTGGGCCGAGGCAATGCCTACATTTTTAGCAGATGGCAAAATTGCTGCAATTTTTGTTTTCAATCATATAATTGCTAGGTTTGGTGTTCCTCAAGCGACTATCGCTGACCATGGGAGTCATTTTCGAAACATCATGATGACTGAACTTACAGAATAGCTTGGACTACGTCACGATAGTTCCACTCCATATTACCCATAGGAAAATGGTTTGGTTGAAGCAATCAACAAAGTTATAGTCACCATGATCTAACGAATCATTGGGATTCATAGGTCGAATTGGCATAACATGTTATTTTCAGTGCTTTGGGCATACCAAACCTCAGTCAAAACATCAACAGGGTTTACTCCTTTTC
Organism: Pinus taeda; assembly: GCA_000404065.3. Classification (NCBI taxonomy): domain Eukaryota; kingdom Viridiplantae; phylum Streptophyta; class Pinopsida; order Pinales; family Pinaceae; genus Pinus; species Pinus taeda. The sequence continues at coordinate 99,396 of APFE030712477.1, forward strand.
AACTAGTTTACGGTTTAGAGGCAGTATTACCCATTGAATGTGAAATCCCGTCATTACAAATTGTCGTACAATTATTACCAGCCACTTCCGAAGAGGAAAAATGTTTATTATACTTAGCTCAATTAGATGAGAATCAACGTAATGTTGCATTAGCTGTCGCAACTCATGCCAAAAGGATTAAAGCTCAGTATCATAGGAATGTTACACCCCACAATTTTTCGGAAGGAGACCTAGTCTTACTTTATGATCAAGCAAACGATAAGCTAGGGGCTGGAAAATTTGTACCCATGTGGCATGGTCCGTATATTGTCAAGTGAAAGCTGGCAAAAGGGGCCTATGAGTTAGAAGATTTTGATGGTGTCTCTTTAGGTAAACCTAAGAATGGGCTTTATATAAAGCGATATTATGCTTAAAAGATTAGTGTGGAGATTTTTTAGACTAGTTTCTTTCTAGGTTTGGTGTGTTCTTAGATTAGGAATGCATGCTTTACTTTAGAGAGTATTTTTCATTATTATTCCTGCTTATGTTGATTTTACTCTTGATATTGCAGATGTCGACGCCTCTCCAAACATACATCGGTTTTGCTGATGGCGCTTGTTGTAGTACATGGAACATCTCTTCCGTAGCTTGGGTTATCTATTTGCCCTCTGACGAGTTAGTATCTATGCATGGGGTAAGCCTCGGTCAAACAATGAACAACATTGTAGAATACAGTGTAGTGATTGAGTTATTATCTGAATCCATTTCATTTGGAATTCGGAGTTTGATTGTTAATTTAGATTTAGAACTCGTTGTATTACAACTTAATAGAGTTTATTCCATTAGAAATTCAGTGTTATTACTATTATTTTTTAGAGTCCATCTCTTGGAATGAGAATTTGATTACATCAAATATCAGCACATTCCAAGATATTTAAATACATTAGCAGATGCAGTTTCTTCTCAAATGTTAAATAGACATTTGCATTAAATCAAACAGTAAATTTAAAAACATCACATAACATGTTTTTCAATATAATCAATAATAGTAATATAGTATAGCATAGGATTGTGTCAAAATATACATCGTCCTTGATCATAGGTTGAAAAACACCTTATGATCGGCAAAAATGATAGCACAAAATGTCCAAAAATGAGTCTACAAGGAAATCATCCTATCACTGATGATGATCACGATAAGACACCACTGCTCCGACCACCCTACAAAGGAACCTCCTAAAAGGTCCTGGGACCCCAATCACATAGCGCTGAATTCTAAGAGGGATGTCACCTATGCTGGTCTCTGGAATATCTACGGTCAAGCGCTCTAGATGGCCCTCCAATTCGGCCAAGGTCTCTGATGATTGGTCCTGTGGGGCCAATGTTGTGGCAGCTGGTTGTCTTCGATCATAGGGCTAGAGAGCGGTTGTTCACGGTGGACCCACATATGCATTTAAAAACTTTTTACTATTAGTTTTGGGATGATTTAAAAAACAAAAAAATATATATAATTGAAAATATTGAAAACAATTTTACCTCTATCATCCCATTGCTCTCTTGGTGGAAGAGCCATGTCGGGATCACCACGATAATCCATCCCAGCGTATGGAAAATCCTTAATCACAAAGGGTTGGTTCTCTAACCAATGGAAATACTCAAGTGTGAACTGAACAACCTTGGTACCCTCCTCAGGATGGCGGGCCATGAATACAACCCAACGCATAACCCTAGGATCTCGGGGAAGTCCAACCTCAACATTAAGTTGTTGTGGAACTAACATAGGTGCCCTCTCTAGGGCAAAGCTGATAACTAAATAACCATATCCAAAGTTCTTTAGTTGTCCATTCTTCACCCTAGTTAATTGGCCCTTCACATTGGCCAATACAGCATCGCACCAATTGAAGATGGTGCCTCGGAAGCAGTCTACTGCTATGTGCATCTGGGAACCGGTAGCTAGATGCAATGCTACGCTCCCACAGAGTCTGGTAACAGTAAAGGTGATCACCTTTATTTGAGGACGGGAGATGGTTTTAACATCTATCCGTTTGTCTAGAGTCTGGTTATTACAAAACTCTAGTTGGAGACTAGTAACAGATCAGCCAGCTAGCCTAGATCCGAACAGAGATAATTCTGCCCTCATGTGAGGTATGGTCCAAAATTTGAATAGCCCACATGCTCTCAATGCCTGTAATGAAGGTGGATGGAGTAATGTAGCTTGATCCACATCCCCGTGCTCTCTTTCCGGACAAACAAGCATCTTGTGTACCTACATTGCAAAATAGGTGGTTTATAACATTTCATTTCAAAATCTATGGGGCATAAATGAAGAATTTAGGCTTTAAAATCCGCGTTCCGTGGGGTTCACACCCATCCTTTTAGAGATAGTGTGTAGTTGCGCACTTCTCCTTAAGGACAGGTACGACACCCTGACTTTTCTCTGTGCATAGAAAATCGGGGTGCACAGGGGCCACATGGCGCCCCTGCGCAACTGCAGCGGACGATTTTTTGCCCTAATTTTCCTCTAAAAATCAATTTTTAGACCCTAAAACAAAATTTTAAATGGATGAAATGCAAGTCAAGGAAAATGTGGATTACCTGGAGAAGACGGTTCTCGATTCCAATGGTCATATATTTCGCAATCTCCACAAGAAATTTTCTTACCAAAAGCTCTAACTTTTTACTCCAAAGCCAAACGGTGAAAATGAACTTGTAAAAGCCCTTTTTATAAGATTTTTTGAATAAATAAATTTATCTTATTTATTTTTTACTTTGAAAATGTCACTTTTGGTGCATTTTTATTATTTTTGAAACAAATATGAGTAATGTTTGCAGTTTTTGTGCAGAATATTGGGTATTTAGGCAAAATTGGTCATTTTCAACAAAAAACACATAGGAGTCCTCTTTAAGCTCTTTTCTAACTCATAAAATTTGAAAATATTGCCGAGTTTTTCTTTTTAGACTCATTAAAATGGAATTAAAAGGACGGTCTACTTACAACTCTTTTCTGACCGTATAAACATGAAAAGATTGCCATACTTTTGTCGTTTCAAGTTCGATATTGGTAATAAACTGACGTGTTTTCGATCGCTTTTTTACTTTTTCAGATTAGAGGAACTAATTATGAAAAGTACTCCTTGATCGTAATGATCAAGCAATTCTCTCACGTATTATTTTATACTTTTTCGGGCTTGGGAGACACAAATTTACGAAAAAGGACAACCATGGAGTTTTCTTAAGTTTTTCTTCTGACTCCCTAAAATTGAAAAACACTGAGTTTCTCCTATACTGGACTCGTTAAAATTTAATAGTAAAGGACCTGTTCAATTACAAACAGGAATGGACCACTCCTTCTTAAGGTTCGAATCTAAACTAAGTTGGACTCATCCGAAGGATGAGCTTATAACCAAGAAAATGTTATCCTCAAGCTTTTCAAAAATAAAGAGGTACTTGCCAGAAATGGTGGGGGAAAAGAGAAAAATGAACCTGTTTGTTATACTTTGTGTTTGAAAAAATTTCCATCACTCTTGAACACAACACTTTTATTCATCTGGGTTGGGAAATCCTTTACCTAAGAGTTAATCAAGTCACATTGAAAGTCTTCAGCCAGTTTCTGGGTATTAGCTTTGGGTCAACTGTCACCAAGCCATCTGCAGTGTCATTATCTGTTCAAGAGGTCTATGCAAATAAACCATTCACCTACAAAATATCTGTCATCCATCATTGACAATCCCTGAGTTAGTTATTCCCAAATATATTTCTTCAGACTTGATCTATGATTTCATGTTATGGGCTTGCCTATGACGGATTGCTTTTTATCGACTCCGACTCATTATCTAGAAAGATGATCTAGAAATCATCAGTACCTTGGAATCTGCATGCCTCAATGGCAGGTTTCTCACCTTTGATGACAAGTTGCATCCTTGACCTTCAATCAAAGGATTTTGTGATGTGTTCGACATCGATTCATTCATTCACATTTCATGGATTGTACTGAGTACTTTGAGGGCCATTGACATTACTGGTGGTTCCTCTCACACTTGTTAACAGTTTACATCATTGACTGGTAATCATGTGGTTTCTACCATGTTCGACTTTGACACATTTATTCACATGGATAGAATTGTACTAGTTTGGGAGTAGAAATGAAGACCCTGGATCTAGTTTCCACCATCCAGGCTACGAGGAATTTTGTAATCATTATATAGTGGACTATTCATAAATAGATGGTTGTGCCCATACTATGTCCATATGTTCCTACTTGTGATGTAATACAAAATCATTCCTGTATTAGAATAGTTTTAGACAGTTCTTAGTCAGTTTTCATCTGAGTATGGGAATGCCTACCTCAGCGATGATATTTTCACATATGTATATTTTGTGTTGAATGTTTTTTACAAGTTCTGACTGGGGTATCCATAGGAAGATCCTTGAAATGATAAATTCCTTCACTCTTCTTAGATGATCAAAAACCATTCTCATCTATTATGGAATTTGCACTTTAGGGGGCAATCTGTTACACAGAAAATTGTCACCATGACTTTCTACAGTTTGTGTGAGTCTATCAACACTCATACATACCTCCTTTGCAAGTCTTAACCCTCAGCTCTTCATGTCAAACCTTGAAAATGGGAGAAATACCTTAAAAATATCTCAAATCCTGGTTTCGCACTTTCTCCTAGCATTGCCTGCGGTGTTGCACCCAATGGTCATGTTTCCTGCGAACCTGAGCACTCTATCTGTTGAGTAATGGGTGCGAAGCCCTGTAAAAGTTAAAAAGGTGTCAGTTCATTCTTAAAATTTCATCTTGGGTCACTTCTGGACACTTCTAGAAGGAATATTGCTCTAGAAATTCCACTCCACCTTGGTTCATCCATTCCATAACTAAGGGAGCTAACTCCATGATATGAGATGCTTATCCCATTGAAGGAGCAACTTATCCCTTCTATGGTGGACCTACAACTTCCTCCATTTGCACTATAAATTCAGGCATTGGCCTGGTTGTAGGGGAGGTTGAAAGTTGAAGATTCTTGACTGTAAATTCTATTGGAAATTAGACTTCCTTTTTGAGCTTGTGAGAGGAGAGATCACATACCTTTCATTTCATTTGGGAAGTGAGGCTTGTCAAAGTAGAGGAGACTTGTGCTAGACCTTGGAAAGAACTGGTGCAACATCAAGGCAAAGGTTGTAAGGTTATTTTATTCATAAAGTTAATACAATCAAGTTTGTTTTTCTCAATGAAATGTCTCTAATGGTTTATTTTATGAGCTCCTTGATCTTCATAATGAACATTGTTTTATTATAATATCTTTGTAGGTGTTCTTTGGTATGTGTTTGTTTGTGTGTGCAGGTTATCTAAAGAGAAATTGCTTGAAGCTGTTGAAACCAAGTTGCCACAAATAAGCGTTGGACCGACGTAGGGTCTACTACACCTCTTAGTTTTCATTTCTGAATTGAAACATGTTTAGAGAAAAGTAGATTTATTTGTGCTCTATGTTGCAAGATATCATTCGATACTAGGGAGATCGGTCTTGTCTGCAAGAACAATTTATCCGGCCAATAATGCTGGACTAAGTATAGATCAATTCTAAATATTGGGCACGAGCAATGACTTGCTCTTCAGTGACGACTCCTCCTCTTTCCATGTCCTCAGTGATAGATGGCAGTAAGGACTTAATAAATCACTTAGCTAAAAGCTGATGAGGAGCATACGTCTTTACCATTTGACAACGATGTCGCCACTCATGAATATGATCAGATATGTTAGTGGCCTTGGTCTGTTTAAAATTGGTAAGGAGTTCTATTCCTGTTTCGTACCTGATGGGTAACTGAAAGTGGGTTAGAAAAGTAGTGGCAAGGATGCTAAATTTATCAAATGAAGCTCTAGGCAATTCAATAGACCATTTCGTTGTTCGACGAGTGAGTGTTCTCTGAAAAAGACGAAGCCTAATCGAATAATTATTCAGGGTGTTAGATGAACACCACAAATGAAAAGTCATTACGTGATTCGATGGATCCTCACCAGGATTTCCATTGAATTTAGGAATATCAGAGGGAATTTTATGAGGAATCGCTGGCCACCAAGGGGCATATGCAATTGGATCGTTTGTCAGTAGGTTCAAATCTAGTAATTCTAGAGTTGCTACAAAAGGCAGCTGATGATTCAGGTTTGGTGAAGCATAACCAGGATAAGACAGAATCGCTTGAGCAGTAGGTCTATGTATACCAGCATAATGTATCTGAGGTTGGTAACTTTGATATGGTTATTAGACATAACTAGTATAGTGTGGTTGTTGATAGCCATTTTGAAAATGCAGTTGTCCATTACCTACAAAGCCTTGTTGTTCAAGTCCTCGGTGGGCTTGATATTGACCAAATCCAAGCCCAAACTGAGGTTGGGTTTACTAGAATTGTGGTTGTTGGTATTGTACCAGCCATGGTTGTTGGCCCATTTGTTGTTGCCCAATACTGGAAGATTGACCAAGATGCAGATTGACAATACCTGTTTGTGCCTGAGTCGTTCCAGATAAGGAAGCACTAACCTGAGGTTGCAATTGAGCTGTAGAGACAAGTGGTTGTTGTAACGCAACCTGAGAGACTTGAGGTTGACACACAACATGGAGTGCTTGTACTTGTGACATAGTCATAATAGCAGGTGTAGTTGGAATATTTGACACAGGTTGGATTGGTTGCATTGAATATATAACCCTTGGTTGTTGTGGAAGTATTGGTACCCAAGCACTGGATGTAATTCCAGTTTGACCTAAATTTTGTTGGAAACTCTCACATGGTTATTCCCCAAGAGGGAACAATGAAAATGCATATTGCCCTCCATATGGTGGCAGTCCAGTGTTTAAAGGATATATCGATCTTTGAAGACCATCTTGGCCAAATTGATACTGGCATGCAGGAGCAGACCATGTTGCCGAAGTAGCCCCTGAGTGGACTCGAGATGGAACAGATGGTATACCAGCAAAGATTGTAGGAATAGCAGCATGAAGTTCTGTCATAGCTACATCAGATGACACATTCCTCGATGTTGACAGTTGCTCAGAAATGTTTAGTCTATCTAAAATATTTCTTAGCGATTCGATGGGAACTTGCGATGAAGGAGGATTAAAAGAACCAAACTCAGGAGTAGAAGGATACAAATGAATCCCAGTTCCAAAATGTAACGTGGTAATAGATGGAGGATCCTCTACTATCTCCTCTATAGCAATTAGACCAGGTGGAAGATATAGACCGTCAGGTTCGTAAAATATTTATGGAGTCGAAGAAGGTATAGCTTCTACACCGACAAATACTGGAGGGGTCACACCATCTGAATTCTGAAACTCAACTTCCAGATGTTTAGGTAAGTGAACTTTAGTCTCAAAGGGATTTTCTTGAACAACTACTGGTTTGAATGTAACCTTGGTTTGAACTGAGATGGGTTATGGATCAACTCTAGATGGAGTTGTTTTAGGTATACAACTGTCTACCATTACACTGGGATCAGTTCTAATGTCCTCTTGTAACTGTGGAACTTCATCTCTAAAGGCAAATGTACTAGAAATGATTGGAGTAACTATATTCTCTGACGATTTTGAAACAAAAGTTTCAAATAAACCAGATGAATTGGACTTACTTAAACGAGATCGTTTTGCCCAGATTCATTTCTCTTCTAGAGTCAAACATGGTAGACTTGCTAGTCTCTGCGAACGATAGGGTTTTGATTGAATTTCTTCCATGACTGTGGATTACTTGATCAACTCAAAATAAACGGGAAAAAAGATGTTATTTTGAATTCAATTAATTTTAATGACGCTTTAACACAACTTTTCTTTTTTAGTTTTGAAGAGTCGAGAAAAAGCTAAAGATGACTTTAGTCTCCTTTGATTTTTAATGAGCTTGAAGTGACAAGTGCTTAGATGGACCTTTTCTTTTAAAGAGTTGAAAAGGAATGAAAGTGACAAATCTGGAAAATCTAAACAGAGGGATTACTAGAAAAATCGCAAAACTGCAATATACACCTTGGTGATAAATTAAAGAGAAATTACCAAGGACTTATCTACACTAGTGAATCTTCCTAAATGTTTTTTTAGTGAGGCAGCAAACTCGGCTTCCTATGGATAAAGGATATAAGCCTATTGTGGTCTCCCAATAGATACGCGATGGTATAGGGAGCACAAGCCTATGTTGGCACTTCTCGTATCAAGGAGGAGGAATTGCCCAACACTCAATGAAAATGATAGTTACTAGTTTTTACAACGCCAAAACACGTCTCTAGCATAGACCTCTAGATGTGTTGCGTTAAGTTCCAAAGCATTGCTAAGTTCATTCAAAATTTATTTTAGAATTGATCTTGTTTAAAGTTTTCCTTTCAATGGTTCACCGCGTGATGTTTATCTGAAATTCCTAAAATGCAATCTACAATGATAAATAATCTTTGTTTATTTTGAGCAATGAAAATTCTAGCTACTAGGGAAAGAAGATTACAATTCTTTCAAACAAAGAGCAAAGAGAACACACTACTGCATTTTCCTAAACCATTCTTCGCACACAAACTACAAAATACTAAATGCAAATGTATGTATTTGTTTTCATTCTCCTTAATGCGAAAAATTCCAAAAAGGAAAACTAAATGCAGTAAAGATCTAAAATGTTTCTTTCAAATTGACATTTTCGACAATTTCTTCTTCAAAAGATAAAGGAAGACTAAATGGTAATTTTCAATTTTGAATTAAAAAAATTCTTTTGACACTTCAAATATAAAAAAATAAAACCAAATACATGAGGAGAAGTTCAATCGACTATCCAGGGAAGGAAGAATCCATGACACTTCTCTTCTCAACACAAAATGACAGTTACGACACTTTTTGTACCAAAGAGACAGATCGATTTAATCAACTTTTCGACAAAGGATTGTAAATGATGAACAAGTACAAAAACATTCACTAATCCTAATCTAATGGAGGCTAATCTATGTGATGCAAGTAGGCTTCAGTAAGGAGGCACTGTTCATAAGCAGCAAAACAACTAAACAAAACTAAAAACAAGGTCAAAAACCCCCAATTTCTAGAATGGAAAAAGGGTTAGTTAGTCATCGCACCTGTGCTTCATAGAAATAGGGATGCATCACACTTTACACACTCAAGAGTTGTGATGCATATTGGGTTATAGTGACAGACAGTGTGATGGCCTAGGGAGCGCAACTGATGTGGGTTTTGGCTCAGATGTATAGCTGTTTTCAATGGGTTAAGCTGAGCTTTGAAGGAAAGTAAAGAGAAAAGTATTAAGGAATGTCTTGAGAGGTTACTAAGCAACCAAAATGGCATCTATATGTGCTTGTAAGTGAAATTTTTAATTCATAAACTAAACCAGAGATGACTGAAGAAACATTCATCTACTATGCAATTGCAGAGCAAGATTAGTTTGAAGGCTACCTGGGTGACTTCAAGCTCTATCTATAGTTTATGAAACAAACAATAAAAACAAATAAACATCTATTCCTTCCCCAGCAGAGTTTCCAATTTGTTTATGGGGAAACTAGTGCCTTGTGAAACCACTAGCCCTCTAGGTTTGGCAGCTACACTAGAAAAAACAGTTTAAATCAATTCAACAATTTCTTCTATGTGTAATAGATAAGAGAGAGATAATGGAACCAACTTGGAACTTCCACTTAATCCCTTGCTTCATCTCTCTCCCCATTGACAGAGCTTGCAACTCATCCCTGTACTTAACTGCTTGGAGAGTACCTGTAGAAACACAGTAACAAAGAACTGTCAAAGCATCTTGATCTATTACAACATAAACATTACAGAATCAGACATATAATGAACAAATGATAGAATTCACATATGATAGCATTCAAAATTGCACAATCATATGGAAGAAAACTTGAATAACTTTATTAATAGAAGGGAGAATTACAACCCTGTTGTTTGATCCAGCATCATCCTCCCGGCATCAATCCCTCTTAACCTCATAAAATAGCAAGATCACACCAAGAATACAATGCTCTTTCCTCAATTACAAACTATCAGCTCTTCCTTGTAATTCACAACATTCCATCCTCTAGATCTCTTAGATGAGGGATCCATTTATAGATGTGTGCAAGGGTGTGAGTCATATCTAGGGTTTTGATTAGTGTCATTCCACTTGTTACAATTGGTTCCACTTGCAGATTTCTTGCCTGCTTGTAACACTTTGAATGTTGTCCTCTTTGCTGCAAAGTAACCTCCAGAAGGCCCATCATGACAAGTCAGAAGGATGTCAAAAACTTCCTCTTCCCTTACACACCTTCTCAAGATTTGATATGGGCCAAGTTTGAATAGATTACCCCTTATCCAGGTGAAGGGGGTGCTTTTCCTAATTATCTTAATCTTTTCTATGGAAGGCGAGTTGGGTGGGAACTGTGTTGATAGCAAATAGTTTTATATATCAGAAAACCATGGGAAGAGAACTGAAATAGAAAACAAATGCTCATCGGAAAACTGGTCATCCACCATTCCTTCTTCACCTACAGGAGGATTCATCTTAGATAGAAAGTCTGCAACAACATTTTCTTACCGGGCTTATTAACAATAGTTAGATCAAGCTACTGTAATAAAAGCAACTATCTTATAATTATAGCATTCACATTTGGTTTGTTCATTAAATATTTGATTGCAGCATGGTCAGTATGCACAAATGTTTGATAGCCTATAATGTAATACCTAAATTTGTTTAATGAATGCACAATAGCTAGGAGTTCCTTTTCGGTCACAGTATAATTTAGTTCAACCTTTGATAGGTTCTTACACATAAGATAGTTGCCATATGGAAATTTCTCCTATACCTACCTTAAGGCTTCTCATAAAAACTTTGTGTGAGGCATCAACATGAATATGAAAAGGGATGACCTAGTTTGGGCCTCGAAGAATTAGTGTAGTGGCTAACTTACCCTTTAAAATATCTAAGGCCTCTTGATAGCTTTTTGACCATATAAACTTTGAATCTTTGGCCAAAAACCTGAATAAAGAAGAGGCCAACTTGTTGAAGTCCTTTATGGACCTTCGTTAGTATCTTGCTAACCCTAAGAAACTCCTAACATTACTATGCTTTTGACGAGGTGGGACCCTTTGGATGGTTGTTATTTTGTTTGGGTCCACCTGTAGTCCTTGTTGATGTTAGAATATTATATATTACGGAGCAATGGAGCACATAAAATATTGTAGAAATATAAACACAGAAAACGCACAAAACAAGAGAGACACAGATATACGTGGCTCACCTAGTTTGGGCTACGTCCACCCCGAATAGCCAATCCTTCCTTTCTATTATTCAACAAAATGAAGAGACACAACCTACAGCAAATCCGCTATAATATCCTATGTCTTCTCTCACAGTCTCACCTCTCTATTTCTCGCTCACACCGAATACACATCTATCTCTCAGCCTCAAATACAATGCCCTTATACAAAGAGAGGGGTTGCCTTCTAGGGAAAAAAACCATAAACTAAACATAAGTTCTACCGTCAGATCATCCGCCTAATGAACGGCCCAAATTGACCAGAAATTACTATGCAATTTACAGTTGTTTTTAGCTTCGGGGTCGCTACCCCCGAAACATCCCCGCCATGGGGGGGCTCCCAAAGGTCACAGCCGCCCCCCCTGAACCCCCCCTGCAGCGAATATTTTACGGGCCGCGTTGCCGCCCCCATTTTGAACTGGGGTCCAGTGTGGCGGTACTTTTGAATATAGAAGATAATCAGGCTCCACATTCCAACAGTTGAGATATTGAATGACCTATGACAGTCCCTTCAGTCATTAAGAATTCACATTTTTCTAGACTAAGGGACATGTTCATTTTAATTCATTTCTGTAATACTTTACCTAGGTTAGTCAGGGCTTCTTGAAAATCACAACCATATGGTGTAAAATCATCCATATAGATTTCCACTACTTCATGTACCAATTCGGAAAAAATACTCAAGACTACTCTCTAGAAAGTGGCAGGAGAATTTCATAGGCCAAAAGTAAGGACCCTATAGGAAAAAGTACCCCATGGACAGGTGAATGTGGTCTTATCTTGGTCTTCTAGGTAGATTTGGATTTGGTTGTACCCACTAATTCCATCTAGGAAAGAAAAGAACTTCTTCCCTACCAAGCCATCTAGCACTTGGTCAATGAAGGGTAGGGGAAAATGATCCCTCTTTGTGGCTTTGTTTAACTCCCTATAATCTACACAAATCCTCCACTTACCATTTTTCTTGGGAACTAACACTAAAGGAGAGACCCACTCACTATCAGAGATAGGGTAAATGAATCTTGCATCTAGCATTTTTTGTAGTTCCTCTTGGACTATATATTTAAGGGTTGGATTCATCCTCCTCTATGGTTGCCTAATTGGCTTGCAAACTTCTTTGATGTATATGTGGTGAGTACACACTGAGGGGTGTACTCCCTTCATTTCCTTGTAACTCCAAGCGAAGACTTCTAGGTTTTCTCTCAACATGTTGTAAAGCTTTTCCTCTTCAAGAGCAAGAAAAGATGGATTAATTTTCAAATTTTTCTGTGGCCAAATTCTATGGTTTTGAAATAGAATAGGTTTTAATTAGCTAAGCATAAGTCAATTGCATGATTCCTCTGGGTTTCCCTTACTTCTTCTTCTAATGGTGATGAACTAGGAGTTGGACTTTGGAGCAAGCATTCAATTAGGTCATCCTCATCTTGGTGTCCTCCTCCTATGGTTTCTTTCAAAGAGTAAAGTTGGGCTGAATAAGCCTCATCTTCTTCCTCTTCCTCCGACCATAAAGGAAAATCATGCTCTAGAGAAGGTGTAGCAAAAGGGTATAGGACTAACTACTTGGACGTGTGCCCATTCTTGATGGTCATATTCCTAGCTTTGCAGCTAATGTAAGCATTAGTTGTGGCCAACCATGGCCTCCCAAGGATGATAGTGTAACTAGTAAGATTAGACTTAGGCTAGAGAACTACAAAATCTGCAGGGTACTCCCAAGAGTCAATGGAGACCATCACATCCTCCACAATTCCCTCAAGGGCGAGTATGGAATAGTCTGCAAGTTGTAGAACTACTGTGGTCTTCCTCAATGACCCTTGGAGGTTTAGTTTGAGCATGGTGTCCTTGGTCATAACATTAATGGCAGCCCCAAGATCAATCAAAGTGTTCTGGACAATGGTGCCATTCATGTGCACGTCTACTACAGGGCTTCCAAGGTCCAAATATTTTGGACATATTACCTACCCCAACATTAAGTCAGATAGCTACCCAATGACATTAATGGTAGGGGCATCCCTTTTTCTTCTCCCTAGATGCTTGAAGAACTTCTCCTTAATCAACTTATTGTGAATGTGAACATCTTTTATTGCATGGAGAAGGGGGATCTTTACACTTATATTTTTCAATTCTCCCATAAGTTCAAGCTCTTCTGGGGTAGGCTGGAGTGGATGGGCTAACCTATCAGGAAAGGGTGGATTTACTTTAAGGTTACTTTCCTATATTTCTTCCTCAACATCCCTATGTGGAGCGGGAGGTTGGTTATCTGGGATAATTCTCCCAGATCTTAGGTTGATCTCCCAGATTTCTATAGCATAAGCTAGGTATGATGTCTCTCCACTATATACCTATTGAGCTTGCCTATTGTTTTGGTTTGGATTTGGCTGAGCATGCATCTTGGGTTGCTTGGGTGGAGTATAGTGTAGGAGTTGTGGTTGGGTAGGTGGTGGAGGCAATAGAGCTGGAGCATTGTTGTACTGGGGCCTCCACCCCTAGTGTGGGGTATTCCACTGAGGTTGTGGCTAAACATAAGGTTGAAATGATTGGTTGGCTAGTTTGGAATGATATTGAGATGCATAGGACCAAGAAGGGGGTGTAGACCAAGAAGGAGGAGTAGGGGGTCCCCAAGAAGGTATAACTGAGGTTTGGTTTGGATTGTAATCTGCATGGGATGACCCTTGCATACCCTGCTAGTATGGTCTAGGCCTAGGAGGTCTCCTTTGGTTGAGGTAACAAATTTTCTTAGTGACCCCTTTAGCTCCTTGATATACAAATTTGAGTCTAGGTCAAGAACGACTCTTGTTTGTTGAGTGGTTTTCTTCATAGAATGAGAAAAAAATGGACATTTATTCCTAGGATACCTTCTGGTGCACCTAGGACAAAAGATAGACAAGGCTCTCTTTGCTTCCTCTTGCCTCTTTTTGATATTCATGGTGTCCAATTGCAGGGAAAGGGTTTGCAACATCTCACTTTTGAAATCTTCCAGCATATTTCCAATTTCACCCTTAACGGATGAGTAGGAAGATGATGTACTGGCCATAGGTTGACTATTCCTACCCTTTTTCCTGGTTGCCCTGAAATGGTTTCTAAAGACAATTGCGATGTCCTCATATGCTAATTGGTAGACATCCTGTCCTCCTAATAGATGTAAGATATCCATAAGATCTTTCTTTACTCCTCTGAGCAAGACCAACTTTAGTGACTTAGGGTCAAGTGTGCATCTGGCCCTTTTGTGATTGAGCTAGAATCTTTCTTCATAGTCTTCTAAGGGTTCATCATGGTCCATGGGCATCCTGAAAATCTCTTCTTTAGTATAGTTTGATCTACAATAGTTCTTATATTTGTTGTTAAAATCTTGTTACATCTGAGCCCAAGTTGTGATGCTATCTCCTGGTAAACCCATGAACCAGCCCAATGTTGCATCCTTGAGGGTATATGGAAAAATTTTTAACCTTTTCTCATCACCTGTATAGCCATAGGTTCAACATATAACAATAAATTCAAATAGGAAAGTGTCAGGGTCCTCCGTGGTCAGGCCATGGAAAAGAGGTAGCGAAGAGGGGCTTATATTCTTCATCTTGGTGTCCCTGATGGGGAAGATACCCTCAACTCTCTCTCTATTCCCACTGTCATTTCGGTTTTCAGCCATTAGTTCAATAGGAATGGGTTCCTCTTCTTCTTCTTCCCCTATAGTTTCTTCAAATACGTTAGGTTTCTCACCTAAGGGTTCCTCTAGTTCACAACCACTGAATAAGAGAGACGGTTGGTTGTTGGACGTAGTGGGGGTATTTGGCAAGAATTTTCCTAAATTGTCCCTAATCCTATGAGGAATGAAAGGAAATGGTTTTGGCTTGTTTTTTTTATGATCGTTTTAGCAAGAATGGACTTTGCAGAAATGAAATTGTTAATTGAATGAAAACTAGTGACAGAAAGGAACTACTTGTTGAATTGAAATTTGACTTGCAGAATGGAAAGGAAAGAAGAAAATGAAAACTGAAAGAAAGAAAGCTACTATATTAATTTTGCAAAAAGAAACTAATGGAAGAAAATTTGAGACTAGAAACAGAAGAAAAGAATGCAATATTCACATTTTACTCTGACACCTCCCCAACAACAGCGCCAAATAGTGATGAGCGTCGGTATTGCATTAAGGTTGTTGCAACTCCTAGGCTACTAGCTTTACTTATCAACCTAGGGTTCATACAAAATTGGAGATGATAGTGCTATGTGCATAAGTAGAAGTGGGTATTGCCTGTTGTCACTAGTTCATCTAGCTAGAGACCCCAGGGGTTGCAAGCCAAACTTCTATAGAGTTAGTAGAATCTTGATTCTTTGATGGAAGAAGAGAAAATATATTCCAAGAGAGCTACTCTACTATAGTAATGAAGAAAAAAACATGTAATACTAAATCACACCATATCCTAATTAACCATTTAAATAGCTAAACTAAGGAGAATTGCTAAATCAACACTAACCTAATGCTACTATCTAAGTTGCAGAAGTAAAGAGCATCAAACCATAATAAGGTGTAAGCAAGGAAACTAAACTAAATCTATTTCCACTTTCTTTTGGTTATTTTTGGTTTTTGTGATGATCAGATTGTATTATATGACGAGGTTAATGCTCGGGAGTGGCAGAATTTTAAGGATATGTAGAACAAGGTTCAGGAAGGAGTCAAGCGGAAAAGCAGTCAAAGGACAAAATCAATGAAAGGAGGACATAATGAAGCAGAAGTGCATAGGAGTTGTTGGATTGATTGGGAACAATATTAAGGGGAGATGAGTGTCGGATATCTTAGTGCAGAGGATTACATGAATAGATGAATGAATAAGGTCGATAGAAGATGAATGGTAGAGATCGTATCGTGGGAGGATAAGTGAAGAGATGGACGAACAAGACCCTTTAGAAGATAAATGGCGAAGATCTTATGGTGGGAGGTTTAATTCAAGAGATGAACGAACAATGCTAACTGAAAGATGAATGGTGGAGATCCTACCATTCAAGGTTTAAGTCAAGAGATGAATGAACAAGACTAATCGAAAGATGAATGGCATAGATCCCATCATAGGTTGTTTAAGTCAAGAGATGAATGAACAAGACTAACCGAGAGATGAATGGCAGAGATCATATCCTGTGAGATTGTGTGCATAGATGGATGGACAGGATTAACGGAGGATGAGCACCGGAAAGTTGAAAAAAATTGGGGAATGATGGAGCGAGTTTCCATAGGTGGTAAGAAGTTTCTCGTGTGCCCTCAAGACTGTAAGCGAAATTTTGAAATTTTGCACGATTAGCCTAACTGGGTGTCACGTAGCACAAAAAAACAACTTTTCTCATGTGCTCTCGATAGAATATGAGTTGTGCAAGAATCCGCGTGAGATTGCATGATAGCCATTGGATCAAGTGGGGTTGTTCAGCGATGGAGATCGGCCAAGTTGGTTGGCGATCAGGTGATGTGTTAGCTGTTGGATCAAGGGTACGATAGATCAATGATGGAGATTTGGACCGCATAAAGTAGGTGGAAGAATTCATGATAGTCATTGGATCAAGCTAGACAGATTGATGGTGGAGATCTGGGGAGAATAAAGTCAAGCGTTGAAATGAATCGGATGGTCATTTGTCAGCTTTGTTGTGGATCAGACGTAAGCTGATCTATTGGATTGCGCTTAAGTATTTCTTACTTAAGGAAATGATAATATGAGTGAGATCTATTACGGAAAGAGAGTGATTGAAGATGATAACGATGAAATCAACCAAGTACTAAATTAAGACAACAAACTCCAAAGCTCATGTGATAACTAGAAATATGAAACATAACAAATCTACTCTACCCTCTTGTAATGAAAATGCAGCTATTTAAGAAAATGAATGATTAAACCCTCGAACAATAAAGAGGAACCTTAGCTGTTGGTGTTGGGCCCTAACCCAAGATATTTAGCCCTCTAAGATAACTCAATGTTGGCTCAAAACAAAACTCATTCTTATTATCAAAAACAGTGGTTTACATCAACAACTTTCACAAGTCTTGCAGCTCGAAAATAAAGTAAAGTTTTACAATCAAAAGTCCCAATAAAAATCTGAATCCTACTAAGGTCCTAGGCCTCTCTATTTGTACCATTGAATTATCCAATGACTTCCTTAAAATTAGGAAGGCTCAGCTCCCAAACTAGAGATAAACTGGTGCTTTGACTTCCACTTGCTTGGCTGCCTTGCAGTCCCCATGATTTGGCTGGTTGCACCCCGAGATGATGAAGGAATATCTAAATGGAGGGGTAGGAAATGAGGAGGATTTCCCTCCTATAATTCCTCTCCCTTGTCCCATTCGAGTTTCGACCAAGGTCTTTGCTAAAATTCCTTTCTTTGATCCTTTAATCTTGCATTACATGCACATTAGACCACAAAGCAAAATATCCAACTCTAACTCATCTCATAAGAAAAATATAATCAAAAGTATGCAATAAGTTGTAAGAATAATTGGTTTGACTAAGCTAGGTGGTGAATTAAGGCCCATATAATTACCCAATGATGAGGCTCATTAGATTGAATAAAGTGTTATTGTTTCACCCTTCTTTCACTACATGGGAATTTTTTGTGTTCATTTATGGACTCTCAAATGTTGTACCTTTTATGTGACCTCCTAAAATATGTAATGTCATCTTAGCATAGTTTCTATTGTTGTTAGAAATGAATAGAAATACATATGACCTCCTAAAACAATGTAATGTGATTTTACTATGGTTTCTAATGTTGTTAGAAATCAAGAGAACTTAATGGTGTGGACATTTAGCATGTCATTATGCTATGATGTGATTCGTGTTGGGTTAATTCATCTTTTATCTATAGCTTTTTTTCTGATTACCTTTTCACTATTGCAGTTGATAAGTGTAACTATAGGATTATTATTTTGTTTTCAAGTGTGGGTGGACTACGTTATTCCAACTTGTGATGAATGAATGGATTGAGTGCCAAACTTTCATTTCCTTATGTGAGAGTATTATCAAATACAATGTGTTTAGTGTTCCCATTTCATGTCAATCCATTCTCCTGTATGTGGTGGTTACATTATTCATTTGCTAGATATTCATAAAATACAATTGGGGAAATACAATTGAAAACCTCATACATCTTCTTTAAGGTCCAACATAGGGACATCAAGTAATTGGACTTGTATTCAATCGGTCATTTCCTTTGTAGAGTGGGAAGTCCTTTACTCTTTTCTTTTCTTATCCCTACAATCTTCACTAATTCTTATACTTCACGCTAACTGTAGGCCTTAACCTTAATGTTCACTAAGAATAATGCTTCATCTCGTCATTAAGAATGTTCACCAACTAAAGTCACTTTGATCACTGATTCTACATTTGGGAAAATATCTTCCCTTTAATTCCATTTTCTTGATAATGAACTTTTCTATTTTTAGTGATATTTTACTTAACTAGAATTATCTTGTCATTATGCAATGAAATTCATAATAGGATGAAATATGTGTTTAAGATCATCTAGTACATGAAGTATATTGCACACTAATGTAGAGATGAAATAAGCATTGATGATCCATTTATCAAATAGGATGATGTGTTAGTGCTTAAATTTGTCTCCTACATTTTAAATCCCCAATTTCATTAGAATTCATCATCCATTGGCCTT
This sequence comes from Pinus taeda, assembly GCA_000404065.3. Classification (NCBI taxonomy): domain Eukaryota; kingdom Viridiplantae; phylum Streptophyta; class Pinopsida; order Pinales; family Pinaceae; genus Pinus; species Pinus taeda. The sequence continues at coordinate 118,279 of APFE030712477.1, forward strand.
TTCCCCAATAAAAACGCACCAAAAAAAGGAATGTACAATGATTTTTGACTTTGTTGGCATCAATGGACCCTACAATAATATCAAATTCTTGTGATGTTAAAATCCTTGATGAAAAATGAAATGAATGAGTTACTTTCCCCCACATCTCCCATAGCTTCAAGTAAATCATAGACAAAGGTGTGTGCCCCAAGAAATTGTTGGAAGGAAAATAATGGAATGTGGTAAGTATAAGGAATGAAGGAAAGGTTATGTGTTTAGTGCCCTTACTCACCAAGTACAAAAGGAATGTGCTTACTGGGTGAGGAAGCATGGGTTGTTGAGTACATAAATTATTAAGCTCCCAAGAGAAGGGAAGACAAGCACTAAGGAAAATATGACCATCAAATGTATAAATCAATTATCTCACAAAGAAATTTCTCATGGATATTTCTTAACAACAAGTAGTTGTATTGTTTTCGACAAATTCAAGACAAATGCGAGATATAATGAAACATGAACAAGAAAGTTATGTAATATAATTAAATCTTATGAACTCCATCATTATTGTACATGCATGTTTGTCAAAGGCGAAGTGGCTAAGTATGACATTGATTGAAGCTATCATGATGCATTGTTTAGTTAAACGAAGGCCACAAAGGACGGTCAAAAAGATAAATAAAGAACCCCAACAATCATCATAATCAAACAAAAATAAATGTCATGGGTTGAAGATAAAAGTAAGAGGAAATTATAGTGAGCATTCAACAAGTAAATGCATAAAATGGATGAATCAATCATAGAGTTGGGGAATGACATATTTGAGCACAGAGGAGAAAAAGGAAAAAATTTAATGTAACAACACCTCCTTTTACAGATGCCAACATTCACTGGCTCAGCCGGGGTAAACATGAGATGACGGGATACTATGATATGGCTCAACCTCTTATATTATCTTAAGGAAATGGAGTCAACACAAAAAGACCTTACTGACTTCCCTCGGTAGCCACATGACCTGCAAGAGTAACCGAAACCCTCCAACTATCCAACCTAGAGTCCCAATCACTACCTTTCTAACACCTCCATGTGACTATGGCTTTCTGGTCACTCCCATAGGCCTACATCAATGTGACTATGGCCTTTGTTTCCAATGTTGTGCTAGTAAATACGTGAATTAAGTCTATTTTCTAGGGCTATGGATTTGTTTGTACCCAAAAAGCTATGAAACTTCTAGAAATCATAAAATACATGAAGAAAATGCTTGCAAACCAAAAACGAGAACCAATATTTGACCTTACCATCCCCAACCGGGACTGACATTCTATCAAACACTTGGTAGATATGCAGCCTACGGTCATGAGTACAGGCTTGAACATAAGGGACCAAAAACTTATATGAGGTTAAACAAGAAGGGTCACTAGCTTCTCTGATTAGATGTCTTAACACGAATTAGGTATTGGATTCATTATTTATTCAGTTATGATTGAAAACATGAAACTATCCGTGACTAAGATCTTTTATAAAACCATCATTATAACCAACATATAACCAGAAATAACCATAAGATAAAAGCCATTAAAGCGACATAAGAACCAACACATTTCCTTACCAAAAAAAAGAGAAACTTAGCTTTTATTAACTATAGGAAGATACTGACCAGGTTCGGGACATCCATGTTCCACCTGACCATTAATTGGCTAAGCCAAATATCTCTTCAGCTAATCACCACTATGCCATATTACAAGCATGAATGTGGGACCTCATGGGATAAAACAATTCATAAAAAACCAATGGAATTTAGAGGTTAAACCACCTCCACCCTCTCCATACCATGATCACACCTAAACCAGTGCCGAGATCACAACACTAAATCAATCTTGGATGCCTCGGAATTTCTTCACCATCCTTGAGGAATTTCCCTATCCCCACCCTTAGGCTTTACTGTGTATCCTGCCATTACCAGTCAAGGGATTCCTAGGCATTTGGGGATTTTCCTAAGACCACCTCACCCTAGATTTCAAAACCATCTGGCAACCGAAACCTCAAACTAAGAACAATCCCAACACACCATCGCTATCTCGAAATGGTAAGGCTAGGCTAAAATTTACTATTGAAACCTGGAAAAGTTCATGCCAATCAAATCAAAAGAACCATATATCAACATTCACATACCATGCATGTCAAACCAGCTAGGAAATCACACATGCAATCCATTACCTGCAAGTATTCCCATTGAAGCTTTTTTATTCTTTCCTTTACTTTCCTTGTCCTTATTTTCTTTCGCTTTCCTTTCTTCTTCTTGCTTTCTTACTTTATTTCTCCTCTTGGTGATTTCTCTGCTCTAAGACAAATTCTAACACTAAAGTAAAATAAAACTACCAATTCATGCTCTCAAGTCTTTTTATTGATGAGGCCACTAATTTCTTGAATTTCCATTATTTTCCTTCATTTTGCTCATCACATACAACCTGTGACCTTTCACCTTTATTTTCTCCTAATTTTCATTATTTTTAGAAATAATGTGCCAAAATACCTTTTTGCCTTTCCAAAGCCTTAAACATTGCCTTTTCCAATTTTCCTTAGCCATAAAACACAACAAGTGATGCCCACTAGGATGTTTTTCCCAACATTCAGCCTAGAATAAGTGTCCGTTTCCCATGGTCTTATTTTACCTTTATTAACTTTTATTACATGAACTTTTAATCTGGGATTGTTACAGATCCCTCCCCCTTAGGGGAACATTGTCCTTAGTGTTAAAGCACACCTAAACCCAAAAAATTCATTGAAGAGAAAAATTTAATGTCTATGGATCTTTATAATCCACCTTGTTGCAATATTTACAATAACATCCTACTTAAAAGAAAAACCATCATGTAAAATATAACAAAATGGAAACCATATTTCTTATTAGAGCTTTATAACTTAGCTCATTACAATATTTACAATAACATCCATACATAAAAATGTACAAATACAAAGACTCATTTTCCTTCACTTACAGATAATCAAGGATACATAACCTGCATCTGATTAGCCATCTCCCATGTAGCTTTGTTGGGCCCAAAGTGATTCCACTAAACTTTAACCTACTTGAGTGCTCTATTTCGGATCTCGAGATGTTTCCACTACAATATGCATTGGGCATCTGGTTGGAATTCTCCTTGTTGCTCCACCTGCAATATAGACCAATCAATAACATGATCAACATCCTTTAGATATATTTTTAGTAATGGAACATGAAAAAAATCATGGACTTTCATTTTCAAAGGCAGTGCACATCTGTAGACAACTCGTCCCATCCTCTCAAGGATCTAACAAGGTATGTAATACTGTGGTGTGAACTTGGCACACAATCTAATCCTTAAGGATCTCTTCTTGGGATTCATGCGCAAATACACATGGTCCCAAACCTGAAACTCCTTAAATTCTCTCTGTTGGTCTACATAACTTGTCTTCCTATCCTATGCTACCTTTAGATTCTTCTTTATAACCTAAATTTCATGTTCCATGTATTACAACATGTCTAGTCCAATAAGTACCATGTTCACTGAATCACTCCAACTGAGTGGAGTATTACAACTCTGCCCATATAGTTCCTCAAATAGATTCATCCTTAGTGACTCCTAATAACCATTGTTATATGAAAACTAAACTAATGGAATGTACTCCTCTCATCTCCTTTGCTAACCGATGAAATACATCCTTAACATATCCTCCAGTATCTTCTTAAACCTCTTTGTTTGTCAATCTTTCTGTGGATGATAAGTTTTTTTGAAGACCAACTTTGTCCCCAATCCTGTAAGAAACTCCTTCCAAAAGATGGAATTGAACTTACATCCATCTTCGACATAATCTTCTTCAAAACACCATGAAATCTCATGATCTCTCTTATGAAGAGCTATTCTACCTCAGTAGCTTAATAGGTAGCATTCACTCGAAGGAAGTGAGATACCATGCTCAACCTTCCTACCATAACCATGATAGAATCATGATGTTTCAATTTTCTCAGAAGACCTACAATGAAATCCATTCAAATGACCTCCCATTCTCACTCTGGAATCAAAATAGGGAGAAGAAACCAACCTAGATGCATACACTTTGCTTTGGACTACTGGCAGTCCAAACATCTTGCCACAAACTCTACAACTTCCTTCTTCAGATTGGACGAGTAGTACAACCTCTTTACTGTTGTCAACACCTTATGATATCCTGGGTGACCCAAATATGGTTTTACATGAAACTCTGTCAAGATAATCTTCTTGAATTCACTGTCATTCAGAACATAGATAATGTCCCTAAATCTCACCAAACCATCTACTATAAGATAATAATCTACATCCTAATCTCTTGTACCGTAGTGTAACCTGAGAATAAGCTCCATGTATATGTGATTCTATGGTCCTACCTATAAGATCTGATCTTGTAGATATGTCCCATATGATCTCACTAATGCAACATGGTTCGAGTACACTTTCCTACTCAGAGCATTCAAATTTTTTTTCTCCTTTCCCTTAATGTACCTGATCTCAAAGTCAAGCTCACTAAGGGTAGAAAACCATCTAGCTTACCTAGAGTTCAGATTTAGCTGGTAAAATAGATATCTTAGTCCACTATGATCACTCATCAACAAAAACCTCCTACCGAGAAGATAATATCTCCACATCTTCAAGGTATGAATGATAGCTGCCAACTCAAGATCATGAGTCACGTAGTCCTTCTCGTGATCATTAAGTTTCCTAAATTCATAGAATATCACTTGTTCCTCCTGCATAAGCACTTTGCCAATCCCCCTCTTGCAGGAACTGATACATACTACAAACTCTTTATCTGGATCTGCAATCTTTAACAATGGATCATTTGTCAACAATTGCTTCAACTTCTCAAGATTGGTTGCATACTCCTCTCTCCATTAAAACTTCTTACCTTTCCTGTGAAATGATGTAATAGGATATCCAATGTGTGAAAAGTTCCTAATGAATCTCCTATAGTAACCTACTAAGCCCATGTGTTGGGATGCAGTCCTCGGGGTCAATTTTTGTTAGTTAAGTCAATATTTGTAATAGCTTTTTGTTAAAGAATGTAAACTCTCCACGAAATGTGGAAGTAGAGTGCGAAGGTATGTAAGAGCAAAAGGGGCATTAATCCCTTGTATGGGTAGGTGATAGGATGGTTTTGAGACTCGCCCATGGTCCGCAAGCCATGGTATTGTAATGAAAAGGCTATATATAGTTGATTTGTAGTGAGTCTAAGAAGGTAATTTTTTGTGAAGAATAATTTTAAGGGAAAGGTGCTAAGGAATGAAAGGTTTGTTTGTTGTACTTAGGAAAAAGGGGAAGGCTCATGTAACTAAGTGCGTGGAGACCTTGGTAAGTTGCAACTGAGTGCGTGGGAGCTTGTAGCTAGGTGCACAGGGATAAGAAGTCTATATCTCAATGATTATACTTAATAAAGACTATTTTGAGCCAAATATGTGTATCTGTGCCTTTTTTATTGTTTCAGTTAAGTTTGTATATCTCCACAATTTTTTATGTGAATTAATGCTTGTCTATTGTGCGGAAGTAATGGATTTGTACCTTTTATGCATGTTAATAACAATTTAAGACCTTTGTGAAGTGATGGAAGTTGTTGGAATAGATTTACAATAGTTGATCAATTAGAAGAGTTACAGTTGCACAAAGGTAGACCTGAATCTTAAGATCCTTAGGAAGACCATCACACAGGCATTTGGATGCAGAAACCTAGTTCTAGAATCCCCCAATACTACTGCAGGTGAGACTGCAACCCACACTACGTAGGTCATTGTCAAAAGCGTCAACAGTTAGGGTTTTGTTGGTTGGCAAGAAAAAACTCTGAAGCCTAGGTCAGGCCCCCTCAATCCAACACCATGAATGATCTAACTTACTCCACATTTCTAGAATTTGTCCACTACATGATAGTATTTCTCTTATCTAGATCTATTGTTATGTCATTCTTGTAAACAACATTTCTGAAGTACTATACTCTTATCTAAAAGAAACTGCACTGACTAAGCTTAGCATACAACTTATCATCTCTTAGCAATGTCAACACTACTGCTAAATGCTTAGTATGCTCTTTCTCATTCTTCGCATATATTAGCATGTCATCAATGAATAAAATAACAAACTTGTCTAGGTAAGGGTGAAACACACTATTCATCAAACACATAAAATTAGATGGATCATTAGTCAAACCCAGTGGAACTACAACAAATTCATAATGCCCATACCTAGTCCTGAAAGCAATATTGTAGATGTCTTCTTCTTTGATGTATACCTGATGATATCGTAACTGCATATGTATCTTTGAGAACACTACTTATCCCTATAACTGATGAAACAAGTCATCAATCCTTGGAAATGGGTACCTATTCTTTATTGTCACCTTGTTGAACTGCCTATAGTCAATGTAGAACCTAAGAGTATCATCTTTGTTCTTTACGAACAACACTAGTGCACCCCAAGGTGATACACTTGGCCTATTGTACCCCTTGTCAAGTATTTCCTTTAGCTAGAAATTTAACTCTACTAATTATGGAGTGATAATCCTATCAGGTTCCTTTGATGTTGCTACGTCCCATGGTACCAACTCAATATAAATGTCTACTTTCATGTCCCTAGGCCACTTTAGAATATCTACTAGAAAAACATCCCAAAACTGTTGTAATATAGGGTACCTCTTGAAGATTTATGCATCCTTGAGATCCTTACCTTTGTCACTAGAAATATGAACCCAAAACATCAAAAACCCTTTTCTGAAACTGTGCTCAACTGCATGGTTGTGACCATCCTCACTGATGTAAGCTTCTTCTTCCCCTGCAATATTCTCTTCTCTCCATTATCATCCAAGTAGTCAGTATCCTTGTTATAGCAGTCTACTTTGGTCCTATGAAGATAAATCCAATCCACACCCAAAATCATATTGTATGATCCCAATGGTAGAACATTCAAATTTGATACTTTGGGCATACCATTCAAAGAAAATGCGCAAGCTCTTACACAATGATGAACTCTATTATTCATACATGTATCCAATTGCACCAACCAAGACTCAGCATGCACTTCTTTTCTCAACCCTCACTTATCTACTAGGTCGTGATTAACATAACTATAATTAGATCGAGGATGAATCAAAATATAAATAACTTGATCACAAATATCACCATCTATCTTAATGATAGATGCCTGGTGATCCGCCTACCTGTTTTCCACAACCCCACAAATATGAAGAATACTATGACCAACATCCCCAACTGTCTGTGCTTCTTGAGAACTATATATCTCAGCCCTACCTCCCTCATACAATGAACAATCCTTCTTATGATGATGTTTGGCACATATCCAACACTACAATGGTGCTTTACTATCTACTCTAGTCTGTTTCTCTATAGGCCACCGATATATGTACCTTCTCAACTGCACTAAACTTATTGTAAGCAACGACATTTTATTTCTCACCTACAACTTGAGATCTTCCCCTACTTCAGTATCATGTTGTTGATGGTATCCTTGGATCTCTTTCCCACCCTCAACCACCAGCATATGCTCAAACTCCTATGGTTTATGGTTAACCCCAGTGGGCGACTGTTAGGTCCCTATACTACTACTGTAACCCCTTATTATTATTAGTGCAACCCCCTTATTATATTTTTGTTTCCATCTAGTACCCATATCATTATTATTGTGCCCCATAGAATCCCACTATTGCTATTGTTGTGCCCTTACATTATTATTGTTATGTCGGCTCTCATTATATTATGACCCCTTAGAATCCTATATATAGAAAGGATGCCTTTTCATTTGTATCATCCAATAATTGTTGATTTGTGTAATGTAAAGGAGGTTTCCCCCTCGAAAAGGCTTATTTCTAAGGCATTGATCCATCTTTTCTATCTTTTTGTGAGCTGGTTTCATAACATTTGGTATCAGAGATTTGGATTCTAGGGCTTTGTTGCTCCAAACATGTCATCGTGGAATTTTCGCTACAACCCTTTTTTTGGCAATGTTTCAAAATATAAAATAAAAACCCATTTCATATGAAATCTCACTGAACCTTGGGTTTGAATTTTAGATCTTTTCTCGCTATAGTTTTTGTTAAACAGACATGGACAGTGAAAACAATAGAAAGATAAATCATGCATTGCATTTTTTATTCACAAATGATGTATATTTATGGTACATTATGTGACCG
>APFE030712491.1:0-16793 GCA_000404065.3 Pinus taeda
TTCTCTTTTCTACAGACATGGCTTCTTTCATGTTTTCTAAAAGAGTAGCCTTATTGCTCTATCTACAAAAATGGCTATATTAGAAGGTAAAGAAGAAATGTACCACTCTATTTGTACATCAACAGTAGGTTTAGAAGTATCTGGGAGTTGAAATCTTTGATTCTTTCACCTCAATTTGTTTTAGGTTAAGGAGAGCATTGATTAAAGATGCCACAGTTCTATTGTCTCCAAATTTGGCAAGAAACAGTTGTTCAAAAGTTACCCAGTCTGTTATAGTTCCTGCTAGAAGCGAAAAGTACCAGGATCCCATAGATCCTTTAAGAGTATAGGGAAAAAATATTACTACAATATCTTCATGCGCAACTCCATTCAAATTCATGGCCCACATAAAAATTTTGATGTGTTCTTCAGCAAAAAAGACCATCATCTGGATTGTATTTGGGTAACCATTTCTCTGGATGATCAGGAAGAGGATGTGGGTTTGCAAACAACATAGCACCTGGATTAGTCCAAGGTTGATTAGCCATAACTTGAGTTGGGATTTTAGAAGATATAGAAGCAGATCCAGAGGTAGTAGGTATGGATGTAGAACTTACAACTGGACTAATACTACTTGTGGTAGCACTAATTATTTAAGTAGAAGAAATTAAAATATGGGAAGATGCAAATGAAGTTGTAGTGAATGAGGGAGTGAATGGAGGGGAATTTGATGTGACCTCACTCATAATTGACTTAGATCTAGACAGAAAACATTTCTTACAATGTGAATGTATTGGAAACTCAAAAGGAGGTGTTCCAAGTTTATCACTTTTTGATCGCGTTAGGATACCAGTTTCTCTTAATAGTGAAGTAATAATTTCTTTAGAAGCATTGAGTCTATCAGGCTTCTCAACAGAAATAAATATTTGTTATAGTTTATGAACTAAAGACTGAACTTCAGGAGATTCTGGAGTATATTCTGAAGAAGGTAACTTTCGAGACACTTCAGGAGATGACGGTGAAGTTTCTACAACTTTTGAATTCTGATTGGGTGACTAAGAACGTGATCGAGAAGCTGTAGGATTTTTCGAGGGAGATTGACTCTTGTGAAGGCTTTGATTTTGAGATTTAGATTTATATGCCATTCATAATCAGGGCCCTCCTTCTAGCACCAAAAATGTTGAGGCCTCATAAATCTGTGGCAACAAAAAGGGGGATAACCATCCGGTCGCGACCTTAAAGAAACTCCTTCTCCGTTTGGAGTAGTGGCTCCAACTGGATATGATGGGACTAGTTTCCTAGTGTTTTGGGTTTATATGATTTGTGGGATTTTTTCTATTGATTCGCAAAAGAATAACTAGAAACTAACACAACTTTATTCTAAGATGCAAAACTTTGAATTAAATATATTTTAATCTAACACAGGGTATTGTTGGTTTTATGTGATATAAAAAGATGTCTATGTAATCTATGATGATATAGATCAATCATAGACTATATAGAGCTAATATATTGTAAGATAATTCATTTGAGAAAATAGTTAATCAAAAGAATTATGAAAAACATATAGCATATTCTAATGATCACATATAGAACATACCATTTTCTATTTTGATATCGTACAATAGTGCAATTGATACTTCAAATAGAGATGACGGATTTCATACATTGATCTAAAATCACCCCTAGGTGACCTCAGGAATTTAATGAAGGTATTACAGACTCATGTGCTGGTGATATGCCTATGTTATTTTAAGAAATGGATCAATAAGATTGCGAAATACACAAGCAATGGAAAACAGTTTGAGAAACACAGTAAGAAAATACAAAAACACAAGAATTTAATAAGGAGTTCACCCAATCCTCTTGGGCTACGTCTCCTAGTCCAGCTTTTAGCGGTGGCCTTCTTTATTGTGTCTTTAAGAAGAGTTTTTACAATGAGGAGCTCAATCTGAGTCTCTTGTAACAGATGATGCTTAGGAGGGTGGTACTTGGATTCCCCAAGCCATTAGAGTACACAGACTCCCCCTTACCAAGTCTCGACCTCAACTGATCTTAATGGGATGAGTCCAATTTGGTACTCAGTTCTTAACATATATCCTCACAGGGATTGCTTGAACCTCTCAAGCTTGGTTCTGTCTACTCGATGTTGCCTTAGCTCGGCAGGTCGACTCGACTTCTCTATTCTCTGCTTCTTGCTTCACTCTATCCACTGTCTCCTTTGTCTGTTTGTGGCTTAAAGCCAACTCGTCCCTTGACTGTTCACTTCCTCTTCCATCGCTTCGGATTTCCTGCCTCTGTCCGCTTGGAATTCCCTACCTCTGCATCATCGCCACTGTGTAACGTTTCACAGGCAGGTGGCTACTTGTCTTATTATGAATTGAGCGCTAGCTCTTCCCTGAATGGTCATTATTTTGGTTACTGTGTGAAATGATTCATCCGCCAGCTCAGCGGTCAAATCATACTTCAAATTCCCTATGCCTCAGCCTATTCTTTTGTCAAATCTGGTCTCCCATTAGGTGCAATCTCTGCCATTTGATCTGGGGCCTCCAGATCCTACTGTCATTGCTTTTATTGCACAAGTGACTTGCTTGACCATTAGCCCGCGATGAGAGCGATTTTCTGTCTCATCCGCCAGACATGCGTCATTCAATGTATGGCATCGCTTGGTCTTAGGACAAACCTGCTTACCGTCCAAAATGCCTTCGATATTCCGCCGGTTTTGGAGCACGGGACCCGCTTGTTGGTTTAGCAATTTTCCCATGGTTTTCCGGTTTCCCTTGTGACTGAGTGCTTGAGGCTTTTCCTTCTCGAGGGGTTTCGCCCAGCGATGCGCAATCCATTTCTGGGTTTGAGCTTCCCAACTACCATTTTTGCACCATGCACAGTCCCCATCGGCCAATAGTTAGTGCGCTTTGACTGAAGGTCCTCATTACTCTATGTTGGCTGCAAATTTCTATTATTCAGAGGTTATTTCTAATAGCTGTACGATTTCTTGAAGTCTATCATGATTTGAAACAACCATAGAACTCTGATAATTTTCATGCATCCAATTTGGATCACGACCTTCCCACTGAAAAAGCTTTTGGACCACCAAAAGTTGGTTTTCAAGCATCAACTAAGTGAGGGTACGATTGTCTCACTTGTCCAATCTCTATCCATTTTTCACTACCCGACCTTGAACCCTGAGCCCAATTCTGAGGTACTCAACATCTCCCCTGCACGTCGTTCTCACCTTCCTATCCAGAACTGTGTCTTCCTACAATTCATTAATATATTCAGGTAGGAGGTCATCAATAGAAGGCAATTGACTCTCTTCTTCAGGATCTTCAATTAATGACGGTTCAAATAGCCTCAAGCTGTCTACATTGACGACTGAGTAGATGTGCATGTAAGCTGGTAGATCAAGGCGAAAAGCATTCTCACTAATTTTATCAAGTATCTTGAAAGGTCCATACCTGATAGGCTTTAGCTTTTTACCTTCACCTTGCATTCTATCCTTGCTGATATATAGCCAGACTTGATCACCAACTTGGAAACTATGCTCCATTCGATGCTTGTCATGCCTTGCCTTGTATTTGGCCTGGATCTTTTCCAGTTGTTCCTATACTACCTGGTGAATCTCTTAGATTTGTTCAATGAACCTAATTGCCTTGTCCACATCATTGTGTCCCTCAACTGTTATGTCTTTACCAAAGACAAAGTCCAAAGGAGACCTTGGTGTGAAACCAAAACAGGTCTCAAAAGGAGATCTCTGTGTGGAAGAATGTTTGGCTCGGTTGTAAGCATGTTGCACATAACACAAATGTTCATCCCAAAGCTTACGATGCTTACTGCAATATCCCTTGAGCAACTGGATCACTGTCCTGTTGACTACTTCTATCTGGCCATCGGTTTGTGGATGGAAGGCTGTGCTTTTCTTCAGTTTGGTGTCCATCAGTTCCCACGGACTCGACCAAAACTTTCCCACAAATCGGGTGTCTCGATCAGATATAATGGAAGTGGGTAATCCAAAATGAATCCATACATGTTGAAAGAACAGTTTTGCAGTTTGTTCAACTGTAATTTGTTTAGTACAAGGTATCAAAATACACATTTTGTTGAATCTATCCACAACAACATACAGATAATCATGACCTTTCCTAGATTTAGGCAGTACTCCAACAAAATCCATGGAAACACTTTCCCAAGGATGAGAAGGAACTAGTAATGGAGTGTACAATCTTAATTTTCTATTGATGGGCTTGTTTTTAGCATACATAATACACCCTCTCACATATCTAGAATCTGTCTCATTCGTTTTTGGCCAATAACAAAATCTTTGCAGCTGTGCAACTGTTTTACTTACCCAAAAGTGACCTGATATTAGAGAAGTGTGTGCTTCTCGAATTATCTTTACTCTTACAGTTTGTGGAATGCATAGCTTCCCACAATGATATAAGAGTTGGTCCTTTACATGGTAATCCAATTCTTCTACTCGTTTGCCTTGACTTAAAGTTGCATATACATATTTAAAGTCTACATCTTGAGCATATTGTTCAATGTAGCTTTCATATAACATAGAATTATGCTTAAGTATAGTAAATGCATTTATAATGGGTCTAGATAACATATCTGCAAATTTATTGTGTATGCCCTTTTCATATCTGATGACCAAATGAAACTGTGGTAGAAACCCATCCATCTATAATGTCTTGATTACTGCAACTTAGTTTGGGAGTGTATATATTGAAGTGGTTCATGATCAATATGTATAACTGTCTCTTTGCCCATTAAGTAATGTTTCCACTTTTTCACACTCTGTACTAATGCATACAATTATTTATCATATGTGGGATTGCTAACTACTGCAGAATTAAATGTCTCAGAATGATAACATATGGGTCTACCGTGCTATGTCAACGTTGCTCCCATGGCATAGTCACTGGCATCTATTTGGATCTCAAACGATCTTTGAAGATCAGGCAATGCTAGTATTGGTGTTGTACTAATCTTTTCTTTCAAGGTGTTGAAGGCTTTCTGCTGTTTGCCTCCCCACTGAAGCACCTTGTTCAATCCTGTTAAATCATGTAAGGGAGCCACAATTAAGGAAAAGTTAGAAATGAACTTTCTCCAATATTGTGTTGCTCCTAAGAATCTCCTAACTTCTGTAGCAGATTTGGGTTTAGGCCAATTTACAATGACTGCCACCTTAGAGGGATCTATCTTCAATTCATGACCCCCTACTACATGTCCCGAATAATTCAAACATGTTTTGCCAAATTCACATTTTGAGAGTTTAACATAAAGTTTTTCTTTTTTCAAAACATCTAGTGTCTGCTTGACATGCTTTAAATGCTCTTCCCATGTTTTGCTAAATATCATAATGTCATCCAAATATACAATAACAAAATCATCAAGAAAAGGTCTGAGTACATCATTCAATACATCATTCATTAATCTCATGAAAGTAGCAGGAGCATTAGTTAAACAAAAAGGCATAACTAGCCACTCATACAATCTCTACTTTGTCTTGAAAGCAGTCTTCCATGCATCTTGTTCTGCAACTCTGACCTGATGATATCCACTATGCAAGTCTAACTTGGAAAAATAAACAACTTCATTCAATTGATCTAATAGATCATCTATGCAAGGAAGGGGATAACAATTTTTTATTGTTATCTTATTCAGTGCTCGGTAATCAATGCACATTCCCCATGAGCCATCTTTCTTTCTCAGCAAAACGATTGGTGACCCACATGGTGATGTGATAGGTCTGATGAACTCCTTCTCGAGCAACTCCCGCACTTGCTTCTTGATTTCTGCATTCTTTAAAGCGTACAACCTTTTATACCTGTGGCTACAATGGTTGTTTCATCTTATGAATCCGAACCCAAATATTTTTGAATAGCTGCAACAATCTTCTTCTTCTTGCCCTCGAACTTCTTAGGTCTCAGCTCTGGATGCAAAATCCAACAGTGCTCATCATCATGCCCATCCTTCTTATAGTGAGTTCATGAAGCCTTGTTTTTCTGTGTAGTGTTAGCCTTCCTTGTTTTCCATTTCTATTTTCTTTTCCCCTTATTCTTGCTTGCAGTGGGTTGGGATGATCCCCCAACTTCTGGGTTTCCATTCTTTCCTCTAGCTTCTAGATGTGTAGCTTGAATAAATGCCTCATCTATACTAGTGGGATTAAACATGAGGTTAGTGTGCCTTATGTAGTTGTGTAGACCGCCGATGTACTTCAATAGAGTCTTAGGTGAGTCTAATGAGATTCCTAGACTCAATTCTCTCTTCCTAAATTCTTGGGTGTAACCTTGTACACTTTTCCCTTTCAATTGTTGAAGAGTTTGCCAGCTCATCATGGCTTGCTACATGTAGGCCAGTGGATATAACTGCTTTTTGATTGCATAAACAAATTCACTCCATATAGAAATAGTCTTACCACGTCTCTTCATGTCAACTTGGGTCCTGCCTTCCCACCAAACCAAGGTAGTGCCTCCAAGGCGTAGGTTGGCTAGCTGAATCTTTCTCTTGTCTGAATCAATACTCTGCACTCTGCAATAAACATCAATTTGTCTAATCCAATTGTCTAGCTTTTCTGCATTCAACTCTCCATCATATATTGGTAAATCAAATTTAAAATCTAGTTTGATCAAATATCTCTTCTTTTTATGTTCAGGGCTATTAGGAGGTGTTAGAAAGCTTTCTTCTTTCCCTTTTCCTTTTGAGTGGTCATGGAGGAGAGATTCTTCTTCTCCCTTATCTTGTTTGGAGCTTGATGAGTATTCATATTTATGTTTTCTAAAATCCTTATACATTTCCTCTACCATAGACCTTATGTTTAGGAAACTATCCATAAATTGAGGGTCTGGCCCCATAGAACCTTCCTCTGACATTGTCTTCTGAGGATAGAATCTTCCAATTTCAGGATTAGTTTTGACCAACTCTCCTTCTCCTAATTTGAGCTTTGATCTAGTTAGCATTCAATAGCTAAATCCAGCACAAGCTTGTCTAACCTTAACAACCTAAAGCTCTGATACCGCTTGATTTGAAATCACCCCTAGGTGACCTCAGGAATTTAATGAAGGTATTATAGACTCATGTGATGGTGATATGCCTATGTTATTTTAAGCAAAGGATCGATAAGATTGTGAAATACAAAGGCAATGGAAAACAACAAGAGAAACACAAGAAGCAATTACAAAAACACAACAATTTAATAAGGAGTTCACCCAATCCTCCTGGGCTACGTCTCCTGGTCTAGCTTTTAATGGTGGCCTTCTTTATTGTGTCCTTAAGCAGAGTTTTTACAATGAGGAGCTCAATCTGAGTCTCCTATAACAGATGATGCCTAGGAGGGTGGTACTTGGATTCCCCAAGCCACTAGAGTACACAGACTCCCCCATACCAAGTCTCGACCTCAACTGGTCTTAATGGGATGAGTCCAATTTGGTACTCAGTTCCCAACAGATATTCTCACAGGAATTGCTTGAACCTCTCAAGCCTGGTTCTGTCTTCTCGACGCTACCTTAGCTCGGCAGGTCAGCTCGACTTCTCTGTTCTCTACTTCTTACTTCACTCTCTCCACTGTCTCCCTTGTCTCCTCTATCTGTTCATCGCTTAAAGCCAATCTGTCCCTTGACTGTTCACTTCCTCTTCCATCTCTTCAGATCACCTGCTTTTTTCTGCTTGGAATTCCCTACCTCTATGTCATCACCATTGTGTAAAGTTTCACAGAGAGGTGGCCACTTGTCTCCCTACAAACTAAGCACCAACTCTTCCCCAAATGGTTGTTATTTCGGTTACTCTATGAAATGATTCATCTGCTAGCCCAGCGGTCAAATCGAAATTCAAATTCCCTATGCCTCAGCCTATTCTTTCATCAAATCTAGTCTCCCATTGGGTGCAATCTCCGCTGTTTGATCTAGGGCCTCCAGATCCTATGGTCATCGCTTTTATCACACGGGTGACTTGCTCGATTGTTAGCCCGTGATGAGGGCGGTTTTCTCTCTCATCCGCGGACTCACATCATTCAATGTATGGCATCGCTTGGTCCTCTAACAAACCTACTTACTGCCCGAAATGCCTTTGATATTCCACCGGTTTTGGAGCGCGAGACCCGACTGTCGATTTAGCGCTTTTCCCACGGTTTTCCGGTTTCCCTTGTGGCCAAGCGCTCAGGGCTTTTCCTTCTCAAGGGGTTTTTCCTAGCGATGCATGATTACACTAATCGCACATCAGAAACAACCTCTATTTCTAGGTTTGAGCTTCCCAACTACCATTTTTGCGCCATGCACAGCCCCCATGGGCCAACGATCAGTGCGCTTTGACCAAAGTTCCTCATTGCTCCATGCTGGCTGCAAATTGCCATTATTTAGAGGTTATTTCTGATAGTTGTACAATTTCTTGAAGTCTGTCATGATTTGAAACAGGCATAGAACTCTGATAATTTTCATGGATACAATTCTGATCATACACAATTCATGAAAGATATACTTATCACTAATGTTAGAACAAAGATTTAGCAAACATGATAATAGTACCAGATGTGTACAGTTCTACTCATTTGACTAGTGACAATAGGCCACAATCAATATTCTACCAATGAGTATCTCAAAGAATGCAATAGTGCATCAACAGTGATCAACAAAAAGATATTTTATTGAAAAGACCATGTTCTATGATTCCATCAAGGCAATTACAAATTTATGATAGTGCATTCTTTGTAAATGTTCTTAATAAAATTCTGGAGCCTACTCTAAATGCATGAGAAGGGTTTAAATACTATTCTAATTAACTAAAAATAAATTATACAAAATATCTATGAGGAGGTTTCAAACAACCTTCCTCATTCCAAGTATCCAACTTTCCAAAAATAAAACTACTCAAAAGTGACTCAGGTCTTTCTCGATGAATCATCGCTGCCAGCTTTTCCTTTCAGATCACAAAAGTCAAACATTGGCCTGACTTGTGGTGGCATCCCAACTTGTGTTCTCAACTGCGTTGTAAATATTGCGTCGTGTAAAGGTGGAAACATTCTTTGTACTGAATCTAAGGAGCAATTCAAGGTCATGATATGACTGTGTGGTTTGACCAAAAGCTGCCACACTGCTTCCTAGTTGGTTTTTGATAGCCTCTCAATTGTTTCTTTCTGTAACTAACTTTTATTCTTCCAATTCTCATCTAATGCTTTAAGATCGGGAAGTGATTTTGGATCACTTTCCTTTATGAGGTTGGATGTGTGCAACATGTGATTTACTGTTTTAATAATGCTTTTTGAAATACCCAATGCTCTGGCTATTGCTAATTCAGCTTGCCTCACTTGTGAGTCTCAATCAGTGAATAGAATATCCTTGTGTATTTTGTTGATCTTCGGAAGACTTGACCTTTTCCCTTCATCTGAATCATGCCATTCAATATAGTTAGAGATCTTAGAATTGATTTCATTGAACTCAATTATTTGATCAATAATCATGTTGGTTAATTGTTCACTAGTATTCAGATGTGGAATGATATTTGATGTATGTTGGAGGAAGAGCATCTATTGCATTGACAGTAAGGTATTCAGAGCTAAAGCCTCATTAATGAATTCCTCTGCAGTATGAATATCCTTATACCTTGCTAGGTCACTCTTTAGCTCCTGGATTTGTTTGTTTTTAGGAAATAAGTCATTTTCATGACTTATTCTCAGTAGTTCCATATCATGTTGTAGCTTGTGGAGCTGCTCCTCTGCTTTATGGTTCATGATGGCTCTTTCCTCATCTAACTGCCACTGTAATAGTGCGACCTAGTCATATTTTTCTTTAATCAAAATAGAGACTTCGGTTGCTTTGTCAATTGTTGTTGTAGCATATGCTCCAGAAATTGAGATAGCCAAGTGTTGGGTCGGATGTATTTGTGTGTCCTTCCATAGGACATCCATAAATTCATGTTTTGGAGGATTTTTGACTCTCTTTATTTTTCTCTTTCTTTTTACAACAACTTTATGAAGAGGGTTGTAAAAGACATCCAAAGGAGGGATATCTATTAATTTCAAGACAATTTCAGTAGTTGGGTTTGTAGGAATTACCCGTATCTTGGAAGCTTGTTTTTGGATCTTCAATGATCCCTGTTGCTGTAATTATTTGCCCTGGTGGTGTCTGAAATCTTGTGAGTTCTTCTGTTGATGATACCTTAGGCGTATCTTGTAGTTTGTCATTGAATGCATCCCACAGTTTTTCTAGTTCATCTGCTTCTTCTTCCTGATCTTGTAACGTGCTTGGCTTAGTCTACCCCTGAGCCTCAGTTTTAGTTCTATAATCAGTAATCCAAAATTCTTATGGAATGTGCTCTAATCTCTGCTCTCTAAACTCCTGCAATTTTTTCAATTTCTCTGGATTTAACTTTTTCTTGACCCAATTCTGAATCTGCTCAAATTTCTTAGCTAATTATAGTAAATCTTCAAACTCATCTATCGCATGAATTACAGGTTTGATCTTAACTGAAAGGGTGAATTTTTTTTCTACTTGTTGTGGATCAAAAGACCTTGATGGCAGAGTGGGGAGCTTTAATAACTGCAAATTCTAATACTCTTTAGTTTCATGACCATAATTAACGAGGGTAAATGACCCACATTGAAGGGAAAAATTTGGGCATAGGGATTTCTTCATTTCCCTCAATTTTCTTGTGAGGCCATGTCCTACTATTTGGTATGCTACTTCCCTTGCCAGTAGTTTATCGGAGGCATACATAGGGAAGACATGTGGGGAAGCTTGGCTACCAGATATCCTGATATAAGAGAAATATTCTTCAAGAAAATATCTTCCAATTGCTTGGATGTATGCGATAGCTTCTTTTGTGAATCTCAGACATCTTTTGTTGAAAACTAACTGATGTAAGGGAAGAACAACTCCACAGCATAATTGGTGAAAATGTGGAACAATTTTTTTTTTCCCACATTTGCTTATAACTCAGGAAGATAGGAGTATGATCATTGGTAGTCCATTTCCAAGCCTTGGTTGGAAAATGAGTGCAGAAACAAATAGCATTGAAGATATATGCAGACATGAAAAATTGGGGAACTGCTCTAGAGGAGGCAACCCTGGTTTGGTGATATTCAGTAATCGCTTAGGCCAAATTCTCAGACAAAATGGTTGCCCAATTCATAATGTGAGAATTAATAGAAGCAGCGATTAAAGGAACCCAATTGATCGAGAACTTAGTATTATCAGGGAGACCATACAACCTACATAGCATAGAGGCTACGAAACTATAAGGGTTGGCTAAAGAAGCAATGGGGTACATACCCGCTTTATCTTGTTTGAACTTATTAACTCTTCTCCTCGATTCCTGTATCATTTGAAATGGGCATTCATTTTCCTTTACAAACTTTGCAACAAATTGTTTGTCATAAATGTCATGGGCATTGGGTACCTTGTACATTTGTTGTAAATCTTCAGCTCTGAAAGAACCTAAGACTGTGTTTTTCGCTATCTTGATAAGTCTTTCTTCCACTTCTATATTTTCTACTACCCATATTATCATATCTATGTATGGAAGGAGCCTAGCCCTTGCTGCTATTCAGTGGAGGAAAGAGCATGCAACATCTTTGAACTGTACTCCTGATGGTTTTGTACTATCAGCAGTTGGTTGAATATCCATTACTTCAGGGTTTTCATTCTCCAGAGTAGTAAAGATAGTTTTCCATGAAGCGGTGCCTCCATCTACATTGCATATTGTGTCTGCAAAAATGGACGACATATCTGTGCTTTCGATTTTTGCGATAGATTTATTGGTATTCTTTTGTGTCACCTTCCGAATGGACATCGTTTAAAACAAACAACAATTAATTGTCACATAAAATGAAAGATTTGATGAAATGACTGAACTTTATAAGAAAAGATCTGGGGAGAAGGTTTAACGTTAATCATCCATAATGAACACCATGATTACATGCATAGGGATGATAACCATATTAAATCATTCTGACCTAACTCGTGTCCAACTTAAAACCTCTATTTAAACATTTGTCAAATCCTTCATATCGGATATTTAAAATGTATCGTGAATGAAACTTGTTAATGGATTTTGCAATATGTAAAAATCGCACTATTGGGATATCGCAATATCGTAGCTTTAATAGGTAACAATTAAGCTCTTGCAATAATATCCTCCGATGTGTGATATGCGATCAGGATGTCGCATGCGAAGTTCAATCGCAAGTCGCATATCAATATTTTTTAATGTGCTTAACTTTGTCACTAAGGAATTATGCGATTTGTGATTTGCAATGTGGAATTTAATATGTTTTAAGTTAGATTCAAAAATGGCTCTTTGAAAAGTAACAATTTTTTGAGAGTTGGAATTTATTCAAAAATGGGGAAAAATTTTAAAGGGTCCCCATTTCTATTATATATAATAACTATTTTAATAATAATAAATGGGGGGTTGTTGCATAGCACAACAGGTACCAAAGGTGGCGAAGGATGAGTCAATTCAGTATCCCTTAATGCAGCCTTATGTTATTATGGCTAACCTCTCCCAGTACCATAAAGTTCAGATACAAGGTCAATATAATCAGGCTTCATACCCAAAAATAATTCTATATAAACAATTTTGCAAATAAACGTGGAACCTTGTCATTCCATGGTAACTTGTCATATGCTGCAAGGAACCTATCATACTAATGGCAGGCTATTTCAGGGTGCTTGAAATATTGCACCTTGAGCATCTTTCTTTTTAGCACTTCTTTGAAATTCAAAATAGATTTGACATGTGCTTTTGTAACTCTTCTACTTACCTCGGTTCATTTATTAGGACCCATCACTGTTTCCTTTCTATGCCTCATCATATATATAAATCATTTAGTTGTTGGCCCAATGTTCTTGTAAATATCAATAAATGAACTTAGAGAGTGCACAACTATTATAAGCTTTGTCACCTCTCTGTATGAAGCTCCAAACTCACAAGGTCTTTCTTAAATTTTGAATAATGATCTATGCACCATTGTAACGTACATCATTGGATGTTTGTTTCCCAAGGATGCTCATTAGGAATATCAAATGGATAGGTGGTAGTTGGCGTATGGTCTTCTTCTTGAATTTCCCTGCTTCGACTATGTTGACTTCGATCAATATTTTCACCCCTGCTTCAATATAATTACATAAATATTAAAACATGTCAATGTATTTATACACATGAAAGATAGAAATGTACACGTATATGTACATATAATTCATTTATATGTACAAATTTGTTGTAACATAAAAAAAAAAAAAAATTATATAATTTACCAAAACGATGAGGATCATGATGATCCGAATGAGATTCATGACCACCCGAAGATGGTTGAGCACCATCACGCCCAAGTACATGAATTGATTGAGATTTTTGACCATCGAGAGAATGTTTACCACCCTCATGCGACGACCTAGTACGATATGCTTCTAAAAAAAAATAGAAATTATAATAAATTAATTAAGTTAAATGACAAAAAACTATTCAATATATGTATGTACATATAATTCTACCTATTTATCATTTAAGTAAATGCATATAAACATATATATAAATACCATACCACGATGATGTGAACGATGGCCCTGCATTGATTGATCTGATACTCTCTTTGAATTAGTGAGAGATGCTCTTAAAAAAGATGGAATTTCTTATAAATTAATAAAGCTAAATTAAAAAAAAAAAATCAATTCAATATGTATGTACATATGACTCTATGAATATCATTTAAGAAATTGCACATAAAAATTTATATACCATGATGATGATGTAATGAATGATGGCCCTCCCCTGATTCATCTAATATTCTCCTTGATCCATGACCAATCTCGTCAACATGCATAGAAATTAGCCCTCTACTCGATGCATGAGACTCAGTTTATGCTCTATCATGTTTACACCTTGAAGAATTAGGTGGTAACTGCTCATGTGATGATCCAAGCCCTCGATCCATATATATAGCGATATGATCTTTAAAAAAACCTAAGTTATCTCATGCATTTTAAAATCTTTAAATTAATATTTAAAAAGATCAAGAATTCGGAAAATTAATAAGACAAGTAAATGTAACTATCAAAAGTTTCATCAAAATTATTTGGTGTAAATTCTTCATTTCAAATATACTCAAGACTAAAAACACAAATGTTGAAGTGCACATTTTGAGAATTAAATACAAAATTTTCTAAAACATGTCAGGTTCAACAAGTTGTGCTTACATAGTGGGGGCACACTTAGTATAGTATTGAAAGAAACACATGGTCATTAAAAACACCACATTTATAACTAATAAACACAAACATATCAAAGATATCTTACAATTTCCATCAATAAATTTTGATGGAGAGCTTATTGACACCCATTCATCTTGCACACACAAATATTGAATTGGTATTGCCCCATACAATAGATCACTAGACATCCTATTAACATTTGCACAATGACTTATGCTAAATGATTGAAATTGACTAGAAATATTTTTTGCTTATCCATGAAGTTGTTTTAACTTTTCCTTTTTGACTTGGTACGCGCCTTTCATCTAGTTGTACACAAGTTTAGAATTTGTGAAGACTACAATTCTATTGGATCCATACTCCCTAGCTATTCCTAAGCCTTCTATTAGTTCAATATAATATGCTTCATTGTTTGTTATCCTTTAAGGTACATTCATTTTCCTTTGGAGGACTTTGTTTGTCACAATATTGCATATCACATAAGTAATCATGGCTTGTCCTATATTGGGGTAACAAGAAACTTTTATGCATACTATCCAGTTTTCAACCATTTTTAATGGGTTTTCCGATCCCTATAAAAAACAAATTCAATGAAATGAATAATATATTTATTTATTGCAAATGCCTCAGATCATGGGAGAATGATGAAAAATAAATATATATTGTGATGGAATGATAGAATATTACATGATTTATTGTGATGAATTGGCCCATGGAGCAATAATGGCAATTTACAAATCAATGCAATTGGGAAAATGTCTTAACAAATGTTCTCATGTTGGAATGCACAATAATAACATTCAAACACATTATACACTACATTGATTTTTGATGATGAGAAAAATAATTTTCATTATAAAAAATTAATGTGATTTCAACCCAAGATAGGGCCTCTAATCCTCTAATAGTTACTCCCATAACTCTCCAAATCCCTAAGAATAAAATAATTATTAGTACTTCCATTCCTAATGAGATTCCTTCACTATTATTAGTACTTCCATGCATAATGAGATTCATTCACTATTCAATGAAGCTTATACTTAGCATGAGAATACCATTCCTTGAGATTAGATATATATTGTGATGTTTATCAAGTTTGTAATATATTGAAGGTTAACCTATCAATGGATATTTTCCATCATGTTATGTATGATTTTGTTGCAAAAATTGCCACAATTAAAAATTTTATGCCCACATTCAAATCAATAAACAACTAATTTGTAAGGGCTTTCATATTGTATATAAGTCTTTCAATACTTGTCTATGAGGCAATAAGGGTTGATTGTTGATCATGCCACATCACCTATCTACCTTGGACACCTTAGTTCAATTCAACAAATATTGAGAGAAATTGTTTAAGGCATTTTCCTTCATTCTAGTTGCATATATGGCTATTAAATTTGTGATTTGAGGAAGAATATGCTCCTAATGCACCCTAGATTCCAATGTAAACCCTTTTAAGGGAACTTTTCTTATTATATTGTAAAAAAATCCCTTTCATGAGCATTTTGAGGGAGATATTGTCAGTATTGTAATATTCTCCATAGCTTGTGTAAGTGGTTTTAAGTACTCACGGTTTTGAGCCTGCTTATTGTAACTAGGCAATGAGGACTCCATTTTATATAATATGGGGCTCTCCTCATTTACAATGATCAAATAATAATAAATATCTTGTTTGAGTTATTTTGAGTGCAATCTTTGCTTCTTTGCAGTTACTAATATTATGTAAGGGATTTATGATTACTAATATTATGCAAGGGCTAGAATAGGTTCTTTTTAATAGGATTATTGATCACTACATAAAAGAACAAAACCAAATAAAAAATATGACAAAACAAATTCTCTCTTCACTAAAAGCCTATCTCTTTTGCATTGATTCATTGTGATTTAGGTTTGAATAGTTTTTCATCATGAATATTTTTATTATCATGCTACCTTTGGTATCTATGATATTAATGTTTAGTGCTTTTATTTTCTTTAGATATCTGTTATGGGGCTCCCCACTAGGGGTGATTTTAGGGGCGAATGTTCGCCCTTTGGCGAAATTAAGGGGTTTTAAATTTTTAGTGGGCGAATATTTTGTATCATAGTACATTTTTACAAATCACCTCAAATAGCCCACATTATTTTAAGGGAGAGGGTAAAAAAGGTAAATTTAGCCCTTGAAATTAGGAGTTACAACCTTCCATTCGCCCATTTTCAAGAATAGGTTTTATTTAAGTGAATCCAATGGGCCAAATACCATATTTATAAAAGAGGTATGGTAAATTAATAAAAATATAAATAAATGAGAGGTATGGTAAATAAATAAATAAATAAATTATATTTACTCCATAAGTCACTCACCTTATATACATGTAATGGTGTAAGCAAATAAAAATATAAGTAAGTGGAGGTATGGTAAATAAATAAAACCTCTTTTTATACTTACTCAAAAGGTATGGTAAATAAATAAAAATATAAATAAACTAGACGTATGGTAAATAAATAAAACCTCTTTTTATATTTAGTCCATAACCCTCTTTCTATTTATGAGGCTCAAAAAAGAGGTTTTATTTAAGTGAATCCTATGGGCCAAATACCATATTTGTAAAAGAGGTATGGTAA
>APFE030712493.1:0-16730 GCA_000404065.3 Pinus taeda
TTAGGTTTTGGAATGTGAAGGGTTTTTTTCATTGTTTCTCAACAATAAATAGGCCTTCAAGCCTCATTGTAACACAGTTCAGAGGCATGTAGCCATCACATCTCTTCTCAGAGATAAGCTACCATCGCCCTAGCCAGTTTATTTCCATTTCAGATTGTAAGCATATTTTAGTAGTTTCCATTAATGAAATGAAGTATTATTTCACTGCATATTTTTGTATATGGTTATCTCTGTAATTTCTTGCGTTCCTATTTAAATCCGGATCAATCCACCCACTTAGACTTATTTTTTTCAAAAAAGGTTCTTTTCCTTTTTCCTTAAATCCTATATTTATCTCCCACAATGGTTTGTTTCACCCAATTTAATATCTTTCTCCAACTAAGTGATTTAATAGATATTTCTCTCCCATAATATTAAATCATATCTATTTCCTCATAATGATTTTTAGGAGCTATTAAAGGTAAGATTTATCTTGAATTTAACCAGTAATAATTGTTTCCAACTTGGAAATAATCTTCTAACTCTAGTGCTTCATTCCTGAGTAATTTCCAAAATTTTCTTTATTATTAATAATCTATTAATTACATCACCAAGAGTTTTATAGATCACATTTTTCACAAGTCTAATATGGCTTTCCTAGCCATCCAGTCAAAAGTATAGTCCATGTCTAATAGCAGTAAATTCCTAACATAGAAAATGGAGGGGTACTACATCAGACATATACATATAATAATAATAAAATGTGACATCAATGGCCTCAACTAGAAGTATCCTAGATCCATATAATTATGAATAAATCATGCACTAAGAGGTATCAAATACAATGAGGTACAAAGCTTTCCTCAAGTTATACCGAAGGTTTGCACCTCTAGGGATTATATGTTTGGAGAAAATTAATTTTATTACAATTATTTATTGTATAAGTGCCAAATTTATGTTGAGAAGACACATGCTTACACATCACCCTCATACTAGGTTTTACAATAACTCTCCCCAATAAATCAATAAAATTTTAATTTAATTCCATACTTACAATAAATTTTATAGAACAAATCACAACTAATCTGTACAACCCCCTACTCCTAGGTCCATATAAGTAGCCAACCAGTCAGGAAAAAATATGATGAGAGAGGCTACTATAAGGGATTCAATCTCCTTGGTGACACTAAGGTAATTGTTTTAAAATGTTGGGAAAACTTGTTAATGCTATGCAATCTCCTTCATCAGTAATTTAAAATGTGTTTAGGATCATCTCAAATTAACCAAAATTTGAAGGATTATGTGTCAAGTATTGAGTGTCTTTTATGAGTAATTTATGAGATTAATTAGTTGTTTTAAACACATATACAACAAGTAAAATGAAGAGGAATAAGAAAAATACTCATAACACAAAGCTGATAAAGTAGTTCACCCCTCCTGGGCTACATCTCCTTGGACCTGCCTCACTGGCTAGGTCATCTTTGGATTGATGGACAATTTTCTAACTACATGCACCTGCAGTGCTCCAATGGATTTTGAACCTACTCTATTGGATTCATAAGACCCAAAAACCCGAAAAATGACCTTCCAATCTCTACAATTGGACTTAAGATGATATAGGCTTGACCTCCTCTTGTGGTGGCGCTAGGCTTCCTTAAACTTTAACATAGAAAAATAATGCATATGTGTGGCTCTCTACCTCTTCAACCTATTTGATTGTGTTCAAAGCATATGAATAATCTATTAATGACTCTTTATATGCCAAAATTGGCGGAAAATAGAAGAAGTTATGGTATCTTCTATTTTTCCTAGGAAAACACAACTAAAACTCGAGAAACTTGATTTAACCCTGCCAAATTTGGAGTTAGCACCGTAATTGTCAGACCCACCAAAATCGTTAATAAGTTAAACCCACATTTAATTAAGTAATAATCATGGTTTTATTATCATTAACCTCCACTTAGCGCATTAATCCATGTGGTTAGCATTAGCATTGGCCTCCGATATTTGAGGTTGGTCACATGGGACGGGGCTAGCCCTCTCTTTCCTCGAACCATTGACACTTAAAATTTAAATTGAATTTGCACCAACCATCTGTTAAGTAACATTGTGGTGGTATAATGGTGGATCATTGGTCTTATGTAGGTGAGATCACAGGTTCGATTCCGTGTTCTTCCAATAAAATTTTACACTCTGTGCTGATTCTAATAGGTCATTGGGGAGGCACACGTGGTGGCCTCCAGGATTGCAACATGTCTCCTTAACATTGGTCCTCCCCTGTCCAATGAAATAAATCCAAATCATCAAACTGTAGACCAACCAGAACATTTCGCTTGGCATGACCTCACTGGCCATTGACCAAGCCTTTGACCTGCACAGTCACCTGCCACGTTAGCAGTATGGACTACTGACTATGCAATGATTGTATTTTTTTTCTTTCAAAATTCCTTTGTCTAGCAAAGTAGATAGAACGTGATATCTTTCTCATACGAGCTTTGTTTTGAGTGAAACAAGTTGTGTTGGGATTGTATCTCCGAGACAGATGTGGTCATTTAGGTTTTGAGTGATTCTAATCACTTTGATTTTTGAGAAAATTTTTGCCCCTAATTCAGATTTCATTCCCTCCTTCCCACTGATAGGCTTTTGGACCCACAAAATTTGGTTATCTAATGATACCTTAATACACTTCTCCTTCCCAAGTTCTATCAATTTATTCTACTTGGAAAAATATCCATGATAACCACTTGGGTTCACTGACATCCCTTGCCTTGCAAATGGCTTGACACTTCAACCAATTTTCTTGTTTTGTTCCTGACCCAATCCAACACTTATTGGTTTCTTTCTAATTAAATACCCTAGTGTACTGAAATGATCCTTCGGTGCTTGGAAAGTTGGCTGATGACCTTCCCAGTAAGAATCATATTCCTCCTTTTCAACACATGCATTTGATGTAAGCTTCTCCTTGGAAACCAATTTTCCAAGTTAAGCCCATTTGAGCGAACTATTGAAATGAGTTCCAATATCATTAATATCAAGAAAATAAATTACCATTCTTTTACCTTCATGGTTCCAAATTCCACATCCCAAAGAATGATTCACCATCTATTTCGCTTCTTGGCGTCAACACATCAAATGGTCTACAATGGCTACAAAATATTTTTGCCATATTTTTCCACTTTTGCTTCTTGATTCCATCATCCTCCAGTAATGACATGCTTCTCATGCCATGATTTTAGAATGAAGGCTAATCATGAACCTCTTACTCAAGCATGGACCTTTCAAAATCCTACGACATCTTGTCACAAGAAACACCATTAGCTTTGAAAAAACAGTCATGCAAGAATATAACTTGATGACCTCTTCCTTTTTCTTCTTGGAAGCAACAAATTTCACATCATTTGAACATTTCCATGTAATCTTACATCTTGGTTTATAAACCATCGACTAAACACAAGTCGAAAAAACATGCTTCTTCAAATAATTGACTTTCAAATCAAGCAAAACCATGTACAACAAATTGACGATTTAAAACAAGAATTTGACATTCTCATGAAACAATTCATCACATGTCACTTTCATCTTTGGAGACAAAATCAACTCTTCCAATTTGATATAGCATACAGGTAACAATCAATCAACTGCCCAAGTCAACACTCATGCATGTGCAAATGATAAAAATTTTGAAGTTGACAACATATATGTGTAACGAAGCAATCAACCAAAAAAAGTCCATCACTCATGCATTTTCAAGCACAATGAAACTATTAAAAATTCCACTATTCACACACACAAACTATCATGCATGTATAACAATTCTCAACTCCCTCACAAGTATAATCAGAATTAAAAGAATACCATTGGTATGTACGAGTACTTAAAGAGCTGAAATGACCAAATTTTTTACAATAAAGTGAGTCAACATACTCCACTTTTGAACACCTTCCTGGCGTAAACATGAAAGCTCATGAATGCAACATGCATGCAAATTTGTAATTGCAAATTGTCATCTTTTCTTCATCTAAGTGAGTCAAAATAAATCTACTTTTCCAACATCTTGCTTCATGCAATATGCAACATAGTTTCAGGAGAAAAGAAATGCATCTAAATAATAAGGAAATGCATCAATAATGCAAGATTTACATCAATTATCAAAAGAAATGAAAGTACTTAATTGTTTAAGAAATATGACCATCTCTTTCCAAAGCATTTCAATGGAGATTCTTTCAGCTACACTTCATCATGTGTATCATCTTGACCCACATCAATTATGGAATCTGTTGATCGTTTTAATTGTTTCCACAATTCAAGCGCCACATAAATTGTCAACCCGAGGAAGTCTTTTTATTTCAAAGGTAGTCTCACACTGTATATGCTCAATTTCAAAAGCAAAAACAATGTTGTAGTAAAAGAAAGAACACACAGTTATTAATCTCACCACTCTACTGATTCACACTCTATTTAATCAAAGTTGAAGTTAATTAAATTATAATGGAGATAATCCCTCTATTGTAGTTACAATTCAAATAAAGGAAGATCAATCTACAAGGAAAGAAATCAATCGACCACAGCAGGAACAGGACCCTATTCCTTAGTGAGGAACTTTAGCACCTGATGCCTGACACTTAATCACACTGTGAACTCAAGAGATCAAGAACCTATTCCTGTGAGCAGGAACCTTCAGCACCTGTTCTCTTGTCTCTAATCACACTGCAGACAAAGAAAAGCAATTAATGGGAGCATAACCCTATTCCTGTATGCAGGAATCTTCAGCACCTATCTCCCAACATCATTCATTCATGCAATCAAACAGAAACGGATATCTCAACTTCTAAGGGTGAAAGCATTCAATATATGCAGTGCTAAGGAAACAGAGTATTGCTCAAGTTGTGTAACCAGTGTCTAACAACAGAATTAAAATGAAGTGCAAACATATAAAGAATTAAACAATCTACAAGAACCAATGGGCGAATCTTGTGAGGAAGGCAGGCCCTTTCCCTCTCACAAGATTCCCCGGGGAAAAGAATTAAATTGGAACGATCAAAAGAGAAATTTATTCATCTGTCAAAGTCACTGATACATTACAAATGGAGACTAGCTCCAGTTTCACACAGTATGCTCCTGTAGCTTTTACAATGACCAACCCCTTCTAATGATGATGTCTCCTCTTTTTAAAGAGGAGACATCATTTACAATTTACATGAGAGTGAATCCATATTATCTCCAATCTGTTCTTTTTTCCAAAACAGGACTATTCGGTTCTTCATAAAAAGATACTGTTACAACAGAGACAACAAGAATGCTATCTTCAGGATAATCCAGGTAATCATGTCTTCGTACTGCTACTACTATTCTTCAAAAAGCTCTTCCAGAGTCGCAAATTACGGCCAATGGAATTTTCGTGCTTGACGGCTGTTTCAGAAACTGAGTCAGCTGTTTCAGCAACTGGGTCCGCTGTTTCAGCAACTGAGTCTGCTGTTTCAGCAACGGTCGCATATACTTATCTGCAATCTTTGGACTTGTGTTAGCAACGATACACTTCAATTAAGGATAAAATATAAGATTATTGTGGAATTAAATGTAAAACAGATTAATCATATAATAAAGAAGAGGTTTTTGTATACCTTAGGAAAAAGTGGATGAAAATGATAATGGGATTCATGGTTATAAGGTAAAGTGGTATCAAAATATGTAACGAAAATGATACATAGTGGGGTCCTAACAGAATCCTCTTTTCCATTTTTGCCAAAATCTCTCTCCACCTCCTTCAAATGTCTTGCATGACTTGTTAGATGCAAAGTCCAACACTTGTCCACAAGATGGCCCTACTTATGGCAATAAGTGAAAAATAATTTCATCTTCTTTTCAACATGGTGTCCATTATCCAATGGACTTTTGGCTTTCTGTCTCTTTTGTTTTGAAAGTTTCCTATTTATGTCTATCCTCTTCCAAAACCTCGAAACAATATGGTTATTCAAACCACCAAAGGATCATGTAAATTTTCTCCAAATTTTATCTAAAGATTTAGCATGTTTATCATAATCAAAACAAACTTGATTAAACACATATTTATACCTTGAAGATTCACCTTTTATGCCTTCTTGAGGAGGTGAATTTGATGAGTTAGTGGCTCCCTTCGGAATACCAACACTTGTTTCAATGACCTAAGTTGTTTCAACATCCTCTTGTTTGCCATTTCCACTATTTGGATGCTTATGAGCATCTTCTTGCAAAATGGGTTTAAAACTTTTGCATGCCTCATGAACACAAACTTCACAAACTTGAGGTAATGAACATGTAATGAAATTCCTTTTTGGAACATCTTCATGTGCTTCCTCACCTTTGGAGCATTCTCCATCATGTTATCCATAACGAAGACCCAAATACCTAGGCCTTTCCTTAATACAAATTGGCTCAACTATGCCTAGTGCATGCTTTCCTAACCCTTTACCTTCATAGCCCATCTTCATCGATAATGTGGACCCTATTTCTCTAGTTTGTCTTTCAAAAGCACCAAAACATTCGTTTTGAGAGGAAATTCAAGATAAACGTGAATTACATACGTCATTTTCATGCACATACTTGTCATGGAGTTGAATCTCCATTGCATGCATCTTTTAAAGAAGATCTTGCTTCTCCTCCTTCATGGCCATCAACTCCTCTTGAAGCATATTTTTCTCCTTCCTATCTTCATTCATCTCTTGCACCATATCTACCATGATGATAAGCTCTTGCAACATCTCTAAATCAAAGAGTCTTGCTAAGGAAGATGAATTAGAAACATCACTTGTGGAAGTTTCCATCACACTTGTAATGCATCAAAATCCTTCACAAAACATCAAAAAGTTTCTCAACAAAGAAGCATCTCAGACCATATCCTTTCTTTAGCTTACACACATAAAATTTCACACAGCTAAATTCTCCTTACACAAATACAAAACCAATAGCTAATTTTCTAGCTAACCTTGGCGAACCATCTTAGGGTTAAAATGAACTAGCAATGCTCTGATACCAACTTGATCTGAAATTTTGGGCAAACTTTTTAATGATATGAAAGCTCCCTCATGAGGAATTTAAAACGTATTTAAGATAATCTCAAATTAACCAAAATTGGAAGGTTTACGTATCAAGTATTGAGTATCTTTTATGAGTAATTTATGAGATTAATTAGTTGTTTTAAACACATATACAACAAGTAAAATTAAAAGAAATAAAAAATAGTAAACTGATAACACAAAATTGATAAAGGATTTCACACCTGCTTGGCTACATCTCCTTGGACCTGCTTCAATGGCTTGGCCCTCTTTGGATCAATGGTCAATTATTTGATTACATGCACTTGTAGTGCTCCAATGGCTTTGCAACTTTCTCCATTGGATTCAAAAGACCCAAAAACCCAAAAAGTTACTTTCCAAGCTTTGCAATTAGACTTCAATTGATCTAGACTTGACCTCCTCTCCTGGTGGCCCTAGGCTTCCTTAAACTTCAATGTATAAAAATCACGTACAAAATTGCCTTTCAGCCTCTACAACCTATTCCATTGTGTTGAGAGCATCCAAATAATCTAAGAATGAATCTTTCTAAGACAAAATTGGTCGAAAATAGAAGAAGTTATGGTCGGTTGAGTTTTTCCTTGGAAAGCTCCACTAAAACTAGAGAAACTCCAGTTAGCCCCGCCAAATTTGGAGTTAGCGCAAGATTTGTCAAACCTGCCAAAACCACTGACAAGTTAAACATGCACTTAATTAAGTGATAATCATGGTTTAATTGGCATTAACCTCCACTTAGAGCATTAATCCACGTGGTTAGAATTAGCAATGGCCTATGGTTTTTGAAGTTGGTCACATGGGAGGGTGCCGGTCCACAGGGCTAGCCCACTCTCCCCCCAAACTATCAATGCTTAAACTTTAAATTGAATTTTCGCCCACCAAGTAAATACATGAAAGAACCATGACATGAATGAGTCATATAACCATGCTTATAACCAGCATGAAACCACATAAATATTAGAGATATGACAACGATTAAATCCACATATAAATCAATGCAAAAGTGAGACAACTTAGCTTTTATTACTCATAGGAAAATCTGACCAATTCAGGACTTCCACATACCACCCAGCTATAAACATAGCTAAACCAAATCTCTCTTTCAGCCAGTCACCCTTGTTCAATATTCGAAGCATCAATGTGGCATCTCTTAGAACAACCAATGCAAGAGCAACCAAGGGAGACAAAAGGTTAAACCACCTCCACCCTCACCCATTCGTAAACACACCAAAACGAGTGCTCTGATCACAACTGAACCAAACTTTCAATGCCATCCAGAATCCATCACTATCCTTGAGGAATCTTTTGTCTCCTTGTCTCTAAGGTTTTCGCGTAATCCAATCACAGATCACTAGGCCATAAATGGAGACTTTGCCCTTAGGATTTAACATGTATCCCATCAAAACTGGTCAAGGGATTCCTAGGCCTTTGGGAATGAACCTTGAGCTGACCTCTTCCCTGGATTCTGAAACACATCTTGCAAACCAAAGCTTAAAATCGAGATAAACATTGCAACACACCATGGAATCCAGAAAATGGCAAGGCTTGGCTGAAAACCATGGTCATAACCCGTCAAAACCATGCCACTGACATCAAGAGAACCATACACCAAAATGCAAAGCCATGCATGCCTAAATGAGCTAGGAAATCACAAATGCAGAAGGCTACCTATAGGTATTCTTGATAAAGCTACTTGATCCTTCTCTTATTCCTTGATCCTTACGTTCCTTTCCTTTCCTTTCCTTGATTTTCCTTCCTTAATCTAAAGCTAGAGTGCTCCAAGGAAACTCTAAGTAACCAAGAGTGAGAGAGAGATATAATAATAAGAGAGCTTCTATCTCGACCTAGCCAAGAGCTTAATGCTAACTAAGCTTGTGAACTAATCCTCATAAGTATTTTTATGAATGAGGCCTCCATTTTATTCATTTTCCATTATTTTCCTTCAGTTTCCTCCTCACATGAAACTTGTGACCTTTTACCTTCCTTCTCTCCTATTTTCCTTTATTTTCATAAATAAATGTGCCAAAAATCCCTTTTTGTCTTTTAATGAATTTTCCAATTTTCCATAGCCAAAACACACATCCAGTGATGTCCACTATGATTTCTTTGTCCAACACTAAACTTGGAATACATGTTCCTTACCTGTGGGATTATTTTGCCTTTATTAGCTTTTATTACATGAACTGTTCACTAGGGTTGTTACAAAGCCCTCCCCCTTGGTGATCACCATCCTCAATGATAAACCACACCAAGATCTCAACAAAATCTCTAAAAAACAAACATATTTCTTAGGAGCTTGATGACTTAGCTCATTGCAGTATTTACAATGAATGGAAGCTTTATGACTTAGCTCGTTGTAGTATTAACATACCTTGGAGCATTATGACTTAGCTTGTTGTAGTATTTACATACCTCATAATGGAGCTTTATAATCCATCGCATTACGGTATTTGCAATAACCACATATAGACATATGCACTTTTCCTAAACATGTAAATAAAAGGATGCGATGACTGTATCAATCAACAAGGGAATCCAAAGGATCACACTTCCACCCGCAAAAGTAGTACCAGGATTAACCTCCTTCCCAAGAAGTCCAGAATCCACTGCCACAATCAAAGTTGTATCCAATTTCAGGTTCTATAATCCCGCACAACCTATCCCCTCATCGAATAGTTATTGGCTCATTATTCTAGAGCACACTCCCAATATGCATCTGCCTCTATCTAGAAATGCTAATGACCAAAACCAATATATCTATGACCTTTCCTTCTCTCCTACACAGTCCCTCAGGAAGTGGAGTCACCTCCTTTTGTGAAGTGACTCACCTTCTACGTTCCACAGAAACCCCTAACCCTATCAATCCATCCCTTAGAAAGGCTTCCTCGCATTGAAATATCAACAACCAAAGCATATACATGCCTCAAACCATCATACCAGTCATAGTATGCTCATGGAAAAAATTGACACTATTGGGTACTAGTGCCCCACAATGACCTTGCTCTTGAAGTGTTTTACCAACATACTACTACAAGTTCCAATTTCTTTCGTTGTTGTTGCAATTCTTGTAGTCGATTTCAACCACTCAATGGTGCATGTTCATGCATTCCAATTCCGGGCACATAATTTCCATTAGATACAAATAAATTGAAATAACCGCAAATCATTACTCATTGGTAGATTGTCAATAAGGTACACTTGCAATCCTATTCATTTCCTGTCACAACAATTCAAAATAACTATTTGATCAAAACATCATGTATAAACCTATCACTTTCGATTAACTCAAAACACAACCATCATAGATCAACATCCCAAATTTCATGTAACCATCATAAATCCGAATCATACATCATATATAATCATCGTATACCATAGTCATAAATCACATGCATAATAAAACTAAAATAAAATACTGATACTTATCCTTTAATCAATCATTAGCTTCTACCCTTGTCTTTATTTCGTATGCACTCTAGATTGGTTTCCACACTCTAAAAATAGCTAGTGCCTTGTCCTCAACCATGTGCATATACACAGAGTGTGCATCACACACATACAACTACACACATTATACAACACAATGCAATACATGCATCTACACTAGTACCATATGCACCACATGTACACAATACCACCTGTACACTGCTACCACCAGCGCAATATATGCACACCATCACATGACACGAAACCACCTGCATAATGTGTACGTTGCACCATTGTACAACCTGTACACAATACCACATATACACAGTACCAAATGCACAGCATGTACATGACACCACATGTACATAACATCACATGCATGACATGTACAAAGCATCACCTACACACAACGCCATGTGTATAACATGTACACAACACCATATGCACACAACATCACTTATACAATTATACACACAACACCATACATACATAGCACCACATGTACAACATGCACGCAACACCACATATACATAGCACTACATATCCAACATGTACATAGCATCATCTATATACAACACCAAATATCCAACATGCACAAAGCACCATATGCATTAAGTGGCACATATACATCATGCACATAGTACAATATGTACATAGCACCTCACATCCAACATCTAAATCTACATGGACCCATCTATATCGAGCACTGCATATGCAATATCCACAAAGCACTACATGCACATAATATCATATATGAAACATGTGCACAAAAATAGAACCACACATCTAAAGCCATGCTGTCATTACTAAGCAACCTTTCTTCCATTGTTTGTCCCTGCTTGTCCCAGCATGTCACAGACCACACTGCTTTCCTTTCATTGTTGTATCCATCGGTATAACATGTCCATAACATAGACATAATATAGTCACATAATATCAACTCATAACCATATTATACTGACCTTGTATATTTTTCAAGAATACTCTTCTCAATTGATTCCTCATATCTAGGAACTTCTTCATGTCATTTGTCTGCGTAAGAAATCATTCCTCCATAAGGACAACTCATGATAACCCTATTAGACAGTGACATACATACATACATACGTACATATATACATACATACATATATATTATATATATATATATATATATATATATATATATATATATATATATATATATTAATAATAATTCTCATAAAACAATTATCATTATTTTAGACAAGGACATGCATACATACATGTATATATATATAAACATTACCATAATCATGAGCATAACATAATTACCAGATAACATTAGGTCTAAGTTAAGAGAAGTTTATTTATTCATGCACAACATGGAAAACATTGAGAGCAATCATACCCAACATAGCCAGGGCATTTTACAACTAAAACCCATTTAATTTACCTTTTTTGGTTACGTTTTAGATGTTTGCACTGCCACCATCCATTTACCACTATGGACTAACCAGTCCAATCCAATGTCATTGTTGTTGGTATTATGATGCATGTGTTTTCCTTGATAGAAACCCACTTTAAAAAAAAAAACTCACTTGTATAAGGTAACTAGATGAATCTACGTAACTACATAAATCTAAATGAGAGATATCAGATGTGACATAATGTATGGCAGTTGTGTTTATAGATGTGACAAAATGCATGGAAGTTCAAAGAAATCATTTAAGAAGTAATATGGCAAATCACATTATAACATGTCTATTCATAGGGAACAAAGTAATGATACAAAATAATAGAGTGAAGGAACAAAGGACTACATATGAGAATCAAGAAATTGAAGAAAGAGAATGGTTTAAGAAGTATACAGTGGTTCACCTTGTCCAAGTAGCATATACACGCAAGTTCACAGAACAAAAAAAGCGTATACATATGCACACACTTTCACAAGAGGAAATGCACGTATAAGTTGGAAAATCAAGGAATTTCAAGAGTAGAGAATACCAGGGGTCAATACCATGGTATTACCCCACAATATTTAGCAAAGTAATGATTATTTGATCTCTTCCAAGAATACCATAGGTCCTAAGTGTGGTTTTGGTTTGAGGTATTGGTCCAAGGTATTAGTCGAAGGTTTTGGTGCAATGTTTTTGGTCTAAGGTATTAGTCCATGGTTTTTTTCTGAGTTATTGATCCAAGGTTTTGATATGACGTATTGGTCTGAGGTATTGATAAAGGATCTAAGTATATAAGGAGGAGAAGATCAAAGGGTTAAGTGCACAAGTAATGAATATCTTATGAAGTGTTAGATCAAAAGAAAATATGCATGTGATGGGTTTCTGATGCTTCTCCTGATCTAGACTAAGTATGCAACTAAGTGTTTGATGAGAGCTAATGATGGATCGGGATCATAATGACTTATCACTATGTGATCTGATAATAGATAGGCTAGATATGATTTCTAACACACGTTTTATCCTATATATGTAATGATCTGGGTATGTCTGAAGTCGAGAATTGCAATGAATTTATAAGTAAGTATTTGCAGATCTATACATTCGTTTGCTTTGGTAAAGGTGCGTATACACAATGGTTCAGCTCTTCAAAGTAGCATATGAAAAAGAAAATCTTGAGGTTCAGGGATGACTGATTTATCATATCAGTGCTACTGTATTAATGTTGTTTGTCAATGATGTCTTCATTAGATCTGAAAATAAACTTGATTGTATAAGGAGATTGAGTCTAGTTGATTGATTGATTGAGAAAGAAGGGTGTTTGTGTTGCTATCTATTTAGAAATCTGTAATATGACAGTAGATCTTCAAAATGTCACTGATTCATATAGTTTGGTTTAGAGGTTTTATGATTCAATATCTTATAGGTATACGCATGTTGCGAAAAAGGAAGTAGCATATAAATGAAGGTTTGCTTCATTGAATGAGCATATACATTCTCACACATGCCTTCCGAGGTTATAGTTAGTTATGGTTGTTGATGCATTGTTCTGGGTTCAGATTTCTGTACTGGTATAGTGATCTGTTAGTTCTAGTTTATTAGTTGAATTTGATTAAGTTTGAATGAATGGTTGATTTAGTTGTGTTAGAGGTTGAGTGATTATTTGATTTAGTTGTGTTATAGGTTTAGAGGTTTCAGTGATTGATTATTTCAGTTATATCAGAGATTGATGATTGGGTTTCACTGATTGGTTAATGCAGATGTATTTGATGGTTGTATTGTAGTGGTGATTTATTTTGAGCTTCAATGTTACTAATGGGTCAAGTGTGAAAATTTGATCAAACATGGCCTTCATGTTGTAGTGTTGTGTACCAAGAGTATCTAGACTGAAAATTCATGAAACATGGCTCCTAGAGGATGCTAAGATTTGGAGCCTTCAGTGAGGAAGTCAAAACTTCCTACCAGTAGTGCTTGGTGATTTGATCAGGGGGTTGGAGCTCCCTTCTGGGTTCAGATCTGTGTACTGGTACAGTGATCTATTATTTGTAGTTGATTAGTTGAATTTGATTAAGTTTGAATGAATGGTTGATTTAGTTGTGTTAGAGGTGGAGTGATTATTTGATTTAGTTGTGTTAGAGGTTCAAAGGTTTTAGTGATTGATCATTTCATCTATATCCGAGATTGATGATTGGGTTTCACTGATTGGTTAATGCAAATGTTTTGATGGTTGTATTAGAGTGGTGATTGATTTTGAGCTTCAATGTTACTAATGGGTCTAGTGTGAAAATTTGTTCAAACATGGCCTTCATGTTGTAGTGTTGTGTACCAAGAGTATCTAGACTAAAAATTCATGAAACGTGCCTCCTAGAGGATGATGAGGGTTGGAGCCTTCAGTGAGCAAGTCAAAACTTCCTTCCAGTAGTGGTTGGTAATTTTATCAGGGGGTTTGAGCTCCCTTCTAGTAGCATCTAGAAAATGAGGTAAGGTTGTAGCCTTCTGTAGGCCGACAGCTATGTACTAGTAAACATATCGACTAGTACAAGAGCTAGGGGGTTGTAGATCCTTTCCAATAGAATATGGAGAACCAGAGATTGTTGTAACCTTCTACATGTGGGTGCCTACATACTGCTATGAGCCTGTACTAGTACAAGATTATAAATATATTATTTTTTATATTAAAAGAAGATAGAGACAAAAACAACAGATGGTTTTCTCCCACATTAGGTTTCCACCTTAAGTCTTGGTGTTTAGGTATGTTGCTTATGTGTGATGGTTTATTCTACTAATATTGCACATGGTTTTTGTTTAATAAGTTACTGATGCACTGATTAAAGATCAGCATATGATAAATTGACTAAATCATAAGTTCTTTGGGTATACATTGGTTTCTCTATTCATAGTAGTGTGTACACGCAAGTTCACTTCACTGAAGTAGCGTATATAAATATGTTTGGGAAATGAAATATTATTGAACTGTAAATACTTATTCACCCCCCCTCTTAGTATTATTTCAAAAAATTTGTATCAGAGTAGTGCCTTTGGCAGAAGCTTGATTGCTTGAAGGAGATCCGTAGTAACAATGGGAATGAAGCAAAAGAAGAAAGCACCTCAAAAGAAGAAGACATATCAAATGAACTATGATAGTGGGATAGTCGATTGGCCATTATGTTGAAGAAACTCTTTAGATTTAGAATCACCTCAGAATGAAGATGAACAAGCAAAAGCATTATCAGATATAAAATTTTTGTCCTCTCGTTAGAAATTTCTTTGTTCATTTGAAAATAATGAATGTGACAACAAAACATCTGAATTTTCTCTTATGGGTGAAAGAGGAAGAAATGAAATAGATGAAGAATTTAAAAAGATAACAGACACAATTAGAGATCAAAAAGATCTAACTGATGAAAGGGAATGTTCCTACAAAGAAGAAGTTACTAGATTAAAATTTCAGTCGAAGGAAGGAAAGAAGGTAAGGAAGCAGTACAAGGAAAACGAAGATCAATGTCAAAGGTTGTAGGATGAAGTGACATCATTGAGAAATGAAGTGAATGAAAAGGACACAACAACCAAGGAAATTATAGAAAGAACCAGCTACTATGAAGGTCTTGAAGATATGGTCGTTTCTCTAAGAGAAGATCTCAAAAATTAAAATAATCAGAATGAAGAACTACTCCAAGCATTTGAAGAAAAAGTAAATGAATTTCTTGAATCAAGGCAACAAGTGGAATAAGGAATAAAAGATGAAGAAATCATTAAGAACCAGTATCATGAAAAGGAAGAGAAATATCAGGTTTAGGTAAATATCCTTAAAGGTAAATTAGAAGAAAAGGTTAAACTTTTACGATTTCAAGATAGTACCAAGATTTTGGATGAAATTCTTAGTAGTCAAAGGTCTCCTGCGATCAAATCTGGTCTTGATTTTCATGTAACTATTAAAGAAGAATCTAGCTCACAAACTGAAGAAAGGAACTCTAGTGCAAAATATAAAATGCTCAACAAGGAGATAAGAGGTCAACCCCATCAACAACCAAGGAAAGAAAGTATTCAAAGAAAACAATTTACTCCTAACTATGGAAGTGCTAATTGATTATTCCGTCTGATGAATAATGCTGAATGTTTTATATGTCATAATTTTGGACATGTTGCAGCTAGATGGAGAAGTAGAATAGTTCAAGCTAATAATTGCAACACAAAAAGATCATCAACTTCCAAGTTGTAGGTTTTAACCCCGTATAGAAATTACCTGCATACGAATTCTAAATCACAGGAAAAATAAAAATGTGAGAGCATAACACAGAAAACACATATACACAGAGATTTCCCATTGGATCTCAAAACCGAGACTACCAGCTTGATTTTTCATTATTATTCCTTTCAATGTTACAATACATATTTATACATGCTGAAGCATCCAATACCATGGACCGAAAACATCACGTCCAAACCATGACCGAACCATTAGGTAGGTTCACCCAACCTAATATAGGGTCCAAAAAAATTTTTCTCGGGGCGCTGCCCCGAACCCCGTAGAGGGGGGCTACGCGCCCCCTCAAACCCCCCAGACAAGGGGGGCTGCCGCCCCCATTGTGACCCCCCCGCTGCACAATCGGCGCAACAAAGGGGGACGCTCCGCCCCCCCTCTAACTCCCCGATTCACTACGTAGGTTAGTCATGGAAAGAATATAACACAACCCAACAATCTCCCACTTGTTGTTTTCTTTCGACAGGGGGCCATAGGAGAGCTTAGTCATTTTTTCAACCCTAAAATGCCCATTGTTTCTCTACACCAAGAGAACTTCTCAGAGCTCACAGATTTTGTCAATGCATATGCAGTATTCTTCAAAGTGTCCACCTTTACTAGCAA